>JAVJIF010027704.1:0-89971 GCA_038442645.1 Agave tequilana | reverse complement strand
AGGAAAACACCTTGAAAAAAATTCTTGAAATGATAAAGGAATTGAAGAATAGAAATTAGATTCCCAAAACTCATTTTCTTTTGATTATTCAAAACTTTGAAATAAATAGATATTTAGTTTTGAAGCTCTAAAAACTTGTTTTAAAAACATGCTGAAAACTTAGTTGAACCTAAGAATTTTAGTTCTCAAAAATCATAACAAAAACTGGCCTCAAAACCCCTAATTTATAGGTTAGACAGAATATAGCCATTGAGGCCCAGAATCCAGGCCAAATGGTTTTTTTCGATCGGCCAACGGTTAATTTTTTGACCATTAGGGTTGTCGGTCGACCGCCCCCCAAAGCACAGAGAGTGTAACTCTCTATCAGTCGACCGATACCCAATAGAAACTTGGGTAGAGGCAGTCGGTCGACTGCCCATTGGATTGTGCATATTGCACGTCGGTCGACCGACAGCAGCCCAAAAACCACTTTAAAAGGGATTTAAAACCAACTTGTTAAATCCATAAAAATTCAATAAATTCCAATAAATAAGTTCATGTAAATAAATTGAAGTCCAAATATATGTGATAAAAAATCAACACATATTACAAACAAATAAACTATTTTTGAGGCATAGAAATTAAAGCATAAACCAAAGCCAGTATTTTCAAAAAACAAAACTTCTAAATAGAAATCTGATTTTTCTATAAACTTGTATAAGTAAAAAATAAGTTATTGAAACACATGTGAGGCATAGTGTGTATAGATAGAATCCAATAAACATAGTAAATGATATATACTTGTTTTTGATAATAAATACCAAAATAAGTTTTGATAAAAATATAACTTACACTCTTGAATTGGATACATCAAAATAAGTTTTCTAAACATATATAAACTATCAATATATATGGATAAAATCCAATATACATATAAACCATGTAAACTTCTTTTGATGGAATCTATTCATGAAACCGATATATGTATACTTGATATATTCAAAACACAAAACGTATACATGTTAAACCGAAATACAAAACTAACAAAAGTAAGTTATTCTATACAATAAAGCTCTAATATGTGTAGATAGAATTCAACGCATATATAAACCATGAAACGTGTTCTATGTAGATATAAATCATGTAAACATAAATTCTTGAAATTAAAACGGTTAAATCAAAAACCAAAAAACTATAAACCTTATGTGTGTGTGTGTGTACTTGAGCAATCCAAAACTAGATTATCCTTACATAAGATCTAAAATAAACAAACCTAGACCAAAGTCTTCTTATCGATCTCCTTCTCCAAGTCGACTCGATCCACAAAACATGATCCAAACGAGCTTGACTCTATCTCAAGTACTTGATGCGATCTTGACGTGCGAGCTCTTGAATCAACATGTGATTACTTCAAAACTTAACTTTGAGTCTTTTGTTGAAACTAAACACCAATTAAGATTTGGATTGAATATCTGAAACTTAATAAGCACAAGATCATTAGTACTATAACTATATAAGTTAATCTTCATCAAAACTAGATTGATAGGCCTTTGGGCCAACAGTTCCTGAGTGGGGTTCGTCCACAATGGTATCTGCGAATCCTACCTGAGTGGGGAGATCTCTAACTTTGAAGTAGTGTTGTGGTGGTAGTCTTCAGGGCAGGATTCGAGATAGGCTGCTAACTTACCCTGATTGGCATCAGGATAGGTCCCATTATAGGCTGACTCTGAGCACTCAATGTAGGTGAACCTCCACCTTTCAGGAGATTCCCCAAAAGATAGTCGTAAGGGTGAAGACTTGTGTAGGCTTTTGACTCGCTCGGGTGACCATCAGGGTATGTCCCATTATAGGTTGACTCCGAGCAGTCAATGTGAGCCTATATCTTTCATGAGGCTCCCGAGAGGTCGCCGTCAGGATGAAGACCCGTGTAGGCCATTGACTCACACGGGTTGCCATCAGATTAGGTTCCATTATAGGCTGACTCCGAGCAATCAATGTTGTCGAGCCTCCATCTTTCAAAAGGCTCCTGGAGGGGTCGCCGTCAAGGTGAAGACCCGTGTAGGCTGTTAACTCATTTGGATGCCATTAGGGTAAGGCCTTATTATAGGCTGACTCCGATCAGTCAATATGAGCGAGCCTCCATCTTTCAGGAGGCTCCTCGAAGGATCAGCGTCAGGGTAAAGACCCGTGTCAGATGTTGATCAGAGGGGAACCGTGCACCGAAATGCTTATGTTTAGAAATCAGTGAAAGTCCGATGGTGCTTTAGCTTCCTAAATACTTTTGTTATAGCATAGAACTATACGGGTCGAATTCAAGGGACAGGAGGTGATAGAAGTTTTAATGGTGTGTCACGTTAGTGTTAACAAGTTTTTCTAAGTTTTAAAAAATCAAAAGGAAAAAAAAACTAAACTAGAAGTAGAAGGAGAAGGTGATGAAAATATAAAAAAAAATGATAAAGAAGTTGTGGTTTATAAATGGATTTTTAAACAAATCAAAAAGAGAAAAGAAGACTCATGGATCACTCACTACTAATTGCTCCCACTAATCACACTAACCTCCTTGTTGATAGGTGCCTACATTGGATCCATGGCAACATTAGGCTTGACTTCAAGAAGCTTTTCAAAGCATGACCTATAAGATTGTTTTTTCCCCTCAACCTTGCTTCAAAGACAAACTTGAATATCAACCCATCAAGATCGATTGGTGATTACAGTTCATATTTGCATTATTATCATCATATTTGCACATTTAACCTTTGATTATTTTTATTTAATTTTACTATTTAACCCTTTTTGTTTGTGGTCTTTAGTTATTTAAAATAGGAAGATAAAGATGAAGAAAGCTTCTAATTTCCTATCTACATTCAAATTTCAATTTAAATTAATTAGAAATCAAGAGGAGACAAAGATTCAGAGATAATCCATATCCTAAATTGAGATAAAGGAGAAAAAAATCTGAAATTCGGGTTGCTTAAGCTCCAAGTCAAAATAAAGGGGTAGAATTTAAATTAAAACTCGGATTAGGAGATAACTTGCTACTCAAGTTATCTAAAAAGGATATCTTTTAAAAATCCAGAGCTCAAATGAAGATCTTAAGGTATATCTTCTGAAGGATGAATGAGATGAAGCCAGACCCAAAATGCAACCCTATCCACTGCAGGAATGCCGCGTTTTCTTTGAAAATCTGCAGAAATGCGGCATCCAGACGATTGGGTGTATGAGTTTTAGTAAAATACTGCCTCTTATTTTCCCTTTAAATAGGGAGGTGAAGCTAGAGGAAAGTGGCATCTCAGAGATCACAACTTTGACTTTCTTTAGTTTTCTCTATTTTTCGAATTTAGCTTTGTAATTCTAGGATTTTAGCAAGAGAGTTTTGTGAAAAAGAAGAGCCATTGTACTTGATCGTGACAATTCAATATGTAATGTTTTATTTTCTCTCATTTATCTTGTTTTTTCTTTATTTACTTACTTTTTAGTTTATGCAATTCTCTTATTAATATGCTTTGTTTAAATTTCATCATGAATAACTAAATACAACTTTATGGTTATTAATCTCTCCACCACTATTTCTAATTCTATGATTGATTAAACTGATTAATATTATGCATGTTTTAAAACCCTAGAACTACAAACTTCTTGAAGACTTATGATGATAAAAAGTTAACTTGAATATTATTAATACTATTAATAGTTTTTTTATTATATTTAGATAGCTTTGATAGCTTAATGTTAAATCTAAAAAAAATTTCTTAGGCTATGCTTAGAAAACTTTGATAATCTAATGTTGAACTTTTGCTAGTGTGTTTCAATTTGGAATTGCTTTTCATCTTATATATCTTACTTGATGCAACTTTTCTAGAAAAACTTCTAAGATTCAACATGAAGTTTAATCTTCATGGATTAGTAAGTTAGTGGTGGTAGATGATTAGTGACCTATGATCTTTTCTCATATTAAAATAAAACCAATCTTTCTTTCAAATAAACTTCTTTCTTCTAAGAACAATACTGTGTCGAAACGCTTCCATCGCATCTCTCCTGATCGACCCGTATAGCCATTATTATTTTGGTTAAATTATAAGAATTCATAGTCCATTACAGATCAGATAAACACTTTTCTAAACTCTGTCTTTTTATCAATGAATTAGAAGGCAAGCATGGGATGAGAAGTAAGTGCACAAATTGTATAAACTAAAATGCGTGGATGAAATCAAACTTGCATCACAAGCAAGCTAATGCAAACATTAAATCATCAAAACTGGTTAAAGACAAGTATGAAATAAGAGAGTTAGTAAGTTAAAAGTTAGAACCCATCATCATGATCCATCAATAGCTCTTACAAGAGCAAGACCTTGTATAATGCTATAAGATTCATGTGGGTTATCAACAGGAGTTAGAAAATTAGTAGGTTTGTAGTGAATCACCATGAGAGAAAATCTAGCTAAGAATCATGTAGAAGTTAGAGAAGAAACTATCGGGGAAAAGATAAAGATTTCATATATTTGTCACTCATCTATTATATCAACACTCTCTTTCTCATATAAATCAAATCTCTGGCCTAACACATGATCTAAAAAAGAAAGGAAAATACAAAAGAAGAAGAAAATCCTACAAAAAGCTACACTAAAGGAGAAGAGACCCTAATCCTGGCCTTCTCTCTCGTATTCTGGCTCTTACGTGCAATATATATAGGCACTGGAAGTTAGGGCTTCACCAGGCAACACCATGCGTCCCAGATCAAGGCCACGGCCCTGATCTGGCCACACAAATGCAACAAGGTGTTTGTGCGACTTGATCAGGGCCATTGGCTTTGATCTTTTGGCCATCTCTTTGTCCAGTCTCAAGAAGCTTCTATATATATATATTCTGTTTTGGGTATTTGGATATGTATATTCTTTAGATAAAGTCTTAAATTTGTAATCAAATGCATTCTTATAGAAGATTTTGACATGGTATCCAAGAATCAGGTTTAGTTACCCAAAAAATTGGTTTAATTAAGTTCTTAATTCCAACTTTGCCCCTTCTTTTATAATCTACATGAGAGACCAAAATACGAGTGAGAAGTAGTATTTTATTCATAATTTGACAAGAAAATGTGATAATAAATGCAAAAATGATGACTAATCAGCTGTTGACTGTCTTGGGTGGCTCCGAGCAGTCAATGTGGGTGAGCCTCCATCTTTTTGGAGGATCTCCGAGGGGTCACTGCCAAGGTAAAAACACATGTAGGTTGTTGACTTGCTCAGATGGCCATCACGATAGGTCCCATTATAGGTTGATTTTGAGCAATCAATGTGGGCGAGCCTCCTTCTTTTAGGAGGCTCTCACAGGGTCGCCATCAAGATGAAGGCCCGTGTGTTGGCCCAAAAACCCATTACTCTAGTTTTGATGATGACTAACTTGAAATCACCTAGAGGGGGGGTGAATAGGTGATAATGCTAATCAATGCACAATTAAAAATTTATGATGCAACAATCACCCAAAACAAGTGAATATAGCAATGAATGTAGAGAGTAAGTAATAAGAGCAATGAAAGTAGAGCAAGAAACAAGAGCAAGTAAACCAAACGCAAACACCGAGATTTTTTTTCGAGGTTTGAGCACCCAGCTCTACGTCCCTACCTTCACCCAGAAGGATTTCTAACCACTATAACTTCACAAAGAGTTACAATCACACCGGAGTTCCCAACTCCACAATCTCAAGTACAAGTTCTCTCTTGGTGATCAAAAGACCACAAACTCTCTTTTGAAAAGTTCTCTTCCCTTACAAAATCTTTGTAGAACAATGAGTAGGATTGAAGCTCTAGTATGTAAGTGGAAAAAGAAAATGGAAATCAGAGAGTTTTGAAATGAACACTTCAGAAAATGAGAGAGAATTTCAGCACAAAAACCAAGAACAAAATCTCTTTTGAATGCCTGAAACTTTTGAAACTTTTTGTCAAAACTTGTTGTTAAGAAACCTCTCCCTAATCATCCCTATTTATAGGAGAGGGCTAGGGATTAAGGAGTAAACCCACTTAATGATAATTAGTAAGTATTAGGTTCAGAAAATATCATTTAAACACTTTTAAGAAAGAAAAAGAGAAAAATAAAACATGTTTAAAAAGTAGCCGTTATGGCTGAAACGACTCTCTCGGTCGACCGACCGGTCGACTGGGGTTCAAATAAGAGAGTCGTTGCAGGCTCTCGGTCGACCGGACACAAACAGAGAGCAACTGCACTTCAGTCGGCCAGCCGCCCGGTCGACCCGAAGGGCTCCGGTCGACCGAGCGGTCGACCGTTAAACGTGCACACATGCATACACCCAACTGCCAAAAACCCGGTCGACCGGATCAATCAACCGACCTGACCTGACTTAGTGTCGGTCGACTGGCTCAGGCCAAAAATCAAAATTGAACAGAATTTTGAGGAGATCTTGAAATTTAACAAAATAGTTTTGATTAGAGATATGTATAAAACATAAAATTGAGTTTGTAAGCAAAAGATTGTATTTAAAAATATTTTGTACATATTATAGGAGAAATCTTTTAGGAAAGACATGTGCGCAAAAATGTGTGTGTAGGAACTTTGAGCTTCAAACCTATTCACAATTCTTTAACAAAACTATAAAACTAAAAACAAATCTAATGAAGTCTTGAGCCAAGCAATGCCTTGCTAGAGCCTTCTCTTCTATGTTCCTTCCTTACTTTGCCATTTGCCTTATATGCTCCATGAACCTAGAAATCCTTGCAAAAGCTAAGCAATGGCCTCCAAATATGGTACTAACCTGAAACTTATTTTGAACAAACTTATTAGTAACAAATAGCTCTTATTTGTTTTGTTATCATCAAAACTCTAAACAATTGGAGAGTGTAACTTTTGGGACAACAATCTCCCCCTTTTGATGATGACAAAACAAATATGCTATGAGAAAAAATATAGGGGAGGTGAAAGCTCCCCCTCAAATTATGCTATACAAGACAAATAAAAGAGAGGTAAAATGCAAGCAAAAGCCATGAGACTAAAAACCATGAGACATAAAATACTTTGTAAAAACCAAAACCAAAAGCATATAAACTCATATGGAACCAAAACCATATAAACTTATAATATTTCCATATAAACGAACTCATTCTCCCCCTTTTTGTCATACATCAAAAAGGGATTAAAATTTTATTCAATAACACAAACATTAAGTTCACTACAAAGAAAGGAAAATCTAGTAAAATCAAGTGGTTTAGTGAAAATATCGGCAAGTTGCAAATCCGTGGAAACATAATCAATATCTATAACACCTTTCTCAAAATGATCTCTAAGAAAGTGATATCTAATCTCAATGTGCTTTGTCTTACTATGTTGATTTACATTCTTAGTCATATGTATAGTACTAGTATTATCACAAAATATTTTTATATGGTTAAAATGCAAATCATAATCAAGGAGAGTATGTTTCATCCAAAGGATTTGTGCACAACAAGCCCCCGCGGCAACATACTCCGCCTCAGCGGTTGAGAGAGCTACGGAATTTTGTTTCTTGGAGGACCATGAAACAAGACAATTACCAAGAAATTGACATGTTCCACGAGTATTCTTTCTATCTACTCTACAACCCGCATAGTCGGCATCCGAATAACTCGTCATTGAGAAATCTCCAGTTTTCGGATACCATAGACCCATTCCAATTGTGCCCTTAATATAATGAATGATGTGCTTTACCGCAATAAGATGAGACTCTTTAGGACACGATTGAAATCTAGCACAAAGACACACACTAAACATGATATCCGGCCTACTTGCCGTTAAACACAACAAACTACCTATCATGCTTCTATATAACTTAATTTCAACACTTTTACCTTGGTCATCCTTATCAAGCTTGGTTGTAGTTGCCATGGGAGTGTTGCAAACTTTTGAGCTTTCAAGTCCAAATTTCTTTATGAGTTCCTTTGCGTACTTGGCTTGACATATGAAATTCCCATCTTGCAATTGCTTGATTTGGAGTCCAAGAAAGAAATTCAATTCACCCATGGAAGACATTTCAAACTCACATTGCATAACCTTTTCAAATTCCTTGCATAAAAACTCATTAGTAGACCCAAAAATTATATCATCCACATAAATTTGCACAATTAAAATGTCATTATCAACATGCTTAGTGAATAATGTTGTGTCTACTTTGCCTTTAACAAAATCATTAGAAATGAGAAAACTAGAAAGCCTTCCATACCAAGCTCTTGGAGCTTGTTTCAATCCATACAAAGCTTTATCAAGTTTAAAAACAAAATTGGGATGAACATGATCAATAAAACCGGGAGGTTGTTCAACATAAACTTCTTCATTTATAAAATCATTCAAAAATGCACTTTTCACATCCATTTGAAAAAGTTTAAAATTTTTAAAAGATGCAAAAGCTAGTGTCATCCGTATGGCTTCAAGCCGTGCTACAGGTGCAAAGGTCTCCTCAAAGTCAATTCCCTCAACTTGAGTGTAACCTTGGGCTACTAACCTAGCTTTATTCTTAATGACATTTCTGGACTCATCCATCTTGTTCCTAAAGATCCACTTAGTACCAATTATTGGTCTATCGTGAGGCCTAGGAACAAGGTGCCAAACTTGGTTGCGCTCAAATTGATTGAGTTCCTCTTGCATGGCTAGCAACCAATATGAGTCCCCCTCGGCTTCGAGGATGTTTTTGGGTTCAAAATGAGAAATGAATGCAAAGTTACCACATAAGTCATGGAGTTTGGAGCGAGTTGTTACCCCTTTAGAGACATCACCTAAAATGAGTTCCTTGGGGTGATTTGTAGCGTATCTCCAATCTTTAGGAAGCGGTTGAGAGCTTTCCTTTTTATCCTCTTGAACATCACCAATGGGTTCTTGCTTTTCTTCTTGAGCGGGTGAGTCCTTCAAGGATAGTCTCTCCATGTCTTCACCTAATGGGTCAATCTCTACAACATTCTCAACAACCACATTAGATTCTTCAAATTTAACATGCATGGATTCTTCAATGGTAAGGAAAGATCTATTGAATACTCTATAAGCTTTACTAGTAGTAAAGTATCCAACAAAGATAGCTTCATAAGCCTTAGCATCAAATTTACCCAAGTTATCTCTAGTATTCAAAACAAAACACTTGCATCCAAAAACTTTGAAATATGCAACATTAGGTTTTCTAGAATGATACATTTCAAAAGATGTTTTGGAAGAATTTTTACACAAATAAATACGATTTGAAATATAGCATGCGGTGTTTACGTCCTCGGCCCATAGATATTGAGGGAGGTCATATTCACTTATCAGGTCCTAGCCATCTCTTGAAGTGTTCTATTCTTTCTTTCTACAACTCCATTTTGTTGTGGAGTTCTAGGACATGACATTTCATGCTTGATTCCCTTTTCATCACAATAAGTCATGAAGAGTTGGTTAACAAATTCACCACCTCTATCACTCCTTATTTTCAAAATCGAAAAACCTTTTTCTTTTTCAACCCTTTTTCGAAAAATCTTAAAATGTGAAAAAGTTTGATCTTTGTGTTCCAAAAGAAAACCCAAGTGAAACGGGAAAAATCATCAACCAAAACAAATGCATATCTACTACCATTTAAGCTCTTAGTTTTAGTTGGTCCAAAGAGATCCATATGAATTAATTCTAATGGCCTAGTTAACATGATATCCTTGATTGGTTTGAAGGAAGACTTGGTTTGTTTCCCAAGTTGGCACGCACCACAAATGCGGTCTTTCTCAAACTTCAAGCAAGGAATACCCTTCACCAATTCCTTAGAATTAATCCTAGAAAGATGGTCAAAAGATGCATGTCCTAATCTTCTATGCCAAAGCCAAGAATTCTCATCAAAAGCATTCAAGCATTTAGTAGAACAATCCAAATTAAGCATGTCAATGATATAAACATTATTATCATGAAATCCGGTGAGAATACAATCATTGGTTTTACAATCAAAGATTTTGCAAGAAGAATCATCAAAAATAACTTTAAGTCCACGGTCAAAAAGTTGACTAATACTACGCAAGTTATGTTTCAAACCATCAATAAGAATAACATTTAATATAATAGGAGATGCACCAATTTGAATGTTACCTATACCAATGATAGTGCCTTTGGAGTCATCCCCGAAGGTGACGGTGCCACCTTCCACGTACCTTGATAGGGTTGTAAAGTTGTTGATATCCCATGTCATGTGTCTTGAACAACCACTATCAAGGTACCACCGCTCCTTACATCTTGGAGCCTTGGTGTGTACCTACATCAAATAATTTAGGACTTGATTTTGGTACCCACATTTTTTTGGGTCCTAAAGTGTTAGTGTCATGAACCCATACAAGATTATTTGTTCTATTTATTTGGTCATAACAAAACTTAGCCAAATATCCATTCTTACCACAATAAGTACATCTATACACTCTACCATATTTAAAGGCATAGTGAGTGTGTGACTTGTGAGTATGTATAGATTTAGCATGAGTGTTGTGTGTAGTATGAGCATGAAGAATTTTGACATGAGAAGCTTTAGCATGAGAAGTGTGCTTTTTAGAAAACATTTCCTCAAATTTCTTAGTGTTGAAAGAACAATCCTTCAAAACTTTTTCAAAATCAACAATTCTAGTTTTAACGAAGAAATTTCATTATCATCAATCCTTGAAAATTTTGCTTTGCAAGCAACTTTATAAGCACTAAATTCTTTTTGAGTAGAAATAAGATTTGAAGAAATTTCATCCTTTTCTTTAGAAACAATAGCAAGTTGATTTTTAAGAAAAGCAACTTCCTTTTCCAATTTTGAACATTCTATCTTTTTATTATCATAGCTTTCTGAAAGTTCAACAAAAGCATGTACAAGCACCTCTTTACTTAATTCATCTTCTTCTTCAAGAGGTTGAGAGGTTACCTTGGGTGTGTTTGTCATGAAACACATGTTCACCGTGTCCACCTCGTCTTCGGATTCGCTTTTCGAATCCCATGTGGCTTTGTAAGCTTTCTTTTCGACCGGCTTCTTTTGCTTGAAGAAGGAAGTCACCTTTTTCTTGAATTCCGGGCAATCGGCCATGATGTGTCCGGGCTTTCGGCAATTATAGCAAATGATTCTTCTCTCCTCTTTTCCTTCAAATTTCCTTCTAAAGTTGAGCTTGTTCTTCCGGTACATTCTCTTCACGTTTCGCACAAGGAGGGATAGCTCCTCATCTTCTTCTTCATCTACTTCATCATCATCAAGAGTGGAGGAAAACTTGAAGGCTATGGATTTCTTCTTTTGAGGAGCCGCTTCTTCTCTTGCCTTCTTTTCCATCTCACGAGTCTTCAAGTTTCCAATGAGACTTATGAGATCCATTTCATCCTTGTCATTCAACTCTTTCAAGGTGGTGGCCTTTATCTCCCATGATAAAGGAAGAGCCCGAATTACTTTCCGCCCCTTTTGGTCATTGCTAATATCATTACCTAAAGAGGAAAGAGCATTGATAATTTTAGTAAACCTTGTAATCATGCAATCAATAGATTCATCATCAATCATTTTAAAGCTTTCATATTGGGACCTCCAGAGATCTATCTTAGCTCTCTTTACTTGTGAAGTCCCCTCGTGTGTGACCAACAAATGTTGCCAAATCTCATAGGCGGATTGGCAATGTATTACCCGTGTAAGGTCATCCTCATTCAAGGCGGTTAGGAGGGAATTTTGGGCCTTGGAGTTAGCCTCATATTCTCTAAAGGTAAAGTCGGACCAAGTGCTTTCCTCACTATCGGGTATAACATAGGGCTTGGTCAAGGATTTTGCAACTAAGCTACCTAAAGATTGTAAGAAAATAGTCATCCTAATCTTCAAAATAGGGAAATTAAGTCCATCAAATTTAGGAGGGGTTTTGATGTTGTCGGCCATGTTTACTAGTGTATGATTGAAAGAATGCAAATGTTGATTAGCAAATTTTTAGGATCTCTCTAAGGATGTTAAGCCAAAACCAAGAGTCCACGCTCTGATACCAATTGAAATCACCTAGTAGGGGGGTGAATAGGTGATAATGCTAATCAATGCACAATTAAAAATTTATGATGCAACAATCACCCAAAACAAGTGAATATAGCAATGAATGTAGAGAGCAAGTAATAAGAGCAATGAAAGTAGAGCAAGAAACAGGAGCAAGTAAACCAAACGCAAACACCGAGAATTTTTCCGAGGTTCGAGCACCCAGCTCTACATCCCCGCCTTCACCCAAAAGGATTTCTAACCACTATAACTTCACAAAGAGTTACAATCACACCGGAGTTCCCAACTCCACAATCTCAAGTACAAGTTCTCTCTTGGTGATCAAAAGACCACAAACTCTGTTTTGAAAAGTTCTCTTCCCTTACAAAATCCATGTAGAAAAATGAGTAGGATTGAAGCTCTAGTATGTAAGTGGAAAAAGAAAATGGAAATCAGAGAGTTTTGAAATGAACACTTCAGAAAATGAGAGAGAATTTCAGCACAAAAACCAAGAACAAAATCTCTTTTGAATGCCTTAAACTTTTGAAACTTTTTGTCAAAACTTGTTGTTAAGAAACCTCTCCCTAATCACCCCTATTTATAGGAGAGGGCTAGGGATTAAGGAGTAAACCCACTTAATGATAATTAGGAAGTATTAGGTTCAGAAAATATCATTTAAACACTTTTAAGAAAGAAAAAGACAAAAATAAAACATGTTTAAAAAGTAGCCGTTATGGCTGAAACGACTTTCTCGATAGACCGACCGGTCACTGGGGTTCAAACAAGAGAGTCGTTGCAGGCTCTCGGTCGACCGGACACAAACAGAGAGCAACTGCACTTCAGTCGGCCAGCCGCCCGGTTGACCCGAAGGGCTCTGGTTGACCGAGCGGTCGACCGTTAAACGTGCACACATGCACGCACCCAACTGCCAGAAACCCGATCGACCGGATCAGTTGACCGACCTGACCTGACTTAGTGTCGGTCGACCGGTCGGTCGACCGGCTCAGGCCAAAAATCAAAATTGAAACAAAATTTTGAGGAGATCTTGAAATTTAAAAAAATAGTTTTGATTAGAGATATATGTAAAACATAAAATTGAGTTTGTAAGCAAAAGATTGTATTTAAAAATATTTTGTACATATTATAGGAGAAATCTTTTAGGAAAGACATGTGCGCAAAAATGTGTGTGTAGGAACTTTGAGCTTCAAACCTATTCACAATTCTTTAACAAAACTATAAAACTAAAAACAAATCTAATGAAGTCTTGAGCCAAGAAATGCCTTGCTAGAGCCTTCTCTTTTATGTTCCTTCCTTGCTTTGCCATTTTCCTTATATGCTCCATGAACCTAGAAATCCTTGCAAAAGTTAAGCAATGGCCTCCAAATATGGTACTAACCTGAAACTTATCTTGAACAAACTTATTAGTACCAAATAGCTCTTATTTATTTTGTTATCATCAAAACTCTAAACAATTGGAGAGTGTAACCTTTTGGGCCAACATAACTCATGTAGTTATAGTACTAATTGTGTATATGTTTCAAATGTTGATCAAGATCTTAGTTGGTATTTAGCTTCTTTGAAGCAACACATGGTGATTTAAGAGCTTAAGCTTATAGAATATTTCAAGCACTTAAAGAAAAGTCTAGCTCAGAGAATCAAGTTTGGATCAAGTCTACTTGGAGAAGATCTACAAAAAGACATGAGTATAGAGTTTGCGAGTTTAGATCTCTTGTAAAGAATAGATTAGTTTTGATTGCTCAAGCTTACACACACACAAAGTTTGAAATTCGGTTTAACCGTTTTGGTTTCATAAGTTTATGTTTATACGATTTTTTATCTCAATAGAATAAGTTTTATAATTTAAAATATGTGTTGGACCACATCCACACATATTAGAGCTTCAATTGTTTATAGAAACTTATTTCTATGTGTTTTAAGTTTTGGTTTATCAAGTATACGTTTTTCAGTTTCATGAATAAATTTTATCAAAACAAGTTTACATTGGTTTATACATGTATTGGATTTCATTCATATACATTTTGCTTCATGAATATTTAAGTAAATTATTTTGGTGAATTTAGTTTATGTGTTTAAGTTTTGTATTCATCAAAACTTATTTTGATGCCTTTTTGTCAAAAATAAGTCTATATCATTTATTATGTGTATTGGATTTCATTCATACACATTATGCTTCAAATGTTTTTCAGTAACTTGTTTTTGTAATTATATAATTTTTGGAAAAATCGGATTTTCATTTAGAAGTTTGGTTTTTGGAAAAAAACAGTTTTTGTTTTAAGCTTAAATTTTATTATTTCAAAAATAGTTCACATGTTTGTAATATGTGTTGATTTTTAATCACACATATTTGTGCTACATTGTATTTACTTGAACCTAATTTTGTGAAATTTATTGGAATTTAAATGGGTTTCAAAATGTCCTTAAAAAATCCCTTTATTTTTGGTTTTGGGCTATTGCCGGTCGACCGATGGCTAGAGCCGGTCGACCGTACAGTCGACCGATGTGTACAAGCCCAACGAAAAAGAGCTCAGTCGACTGATTAGTCTCTAAAATTGCATATTTCATATAACATCTTCACATTTATTTAATATTAAATCCTGTTAATAATACATCTCTTGCATGTTTCTAGGTCCATGGCATGAAATGAAGAAGAAGACCCAAAATCACCATTTAATTGGTGATTAAAAGCCTACAAAGATAGCCATTGACTTTGGAGGGTAGTTTCATCAAAACTAAGGGCTCAAATCTAGAAACCAGTAAGTACAGCCGATAGGGGGACAACCGGGAAGCGCGCAGCAGGTGGCGCTGCGCGCGCTTCCCAAGCATTACCGCAGAAACGCGGCATTTGCCGCGTTTTCGCGGCAACGTTGTGGAACCATGCGCCGAGATTTGACGGCGGCTCCGTACAGACCCCCTAGTGCCCCCTTTTGTCTATAAAAGCCCTGGGATTTTCAGAGCTGAGGGGAGAGGAGTTTTTGAGGTGTTTTTAAGTTAGTTTTTAGGGGTTTCTCCTTGTTGTAATTTAGGGCAGTTTAATTTAGTTGTTCTTCTTCTTCTCCTTTGTATTTTTCATTTCTTATAGATCTTGTAATAGGAGAGAGAGTGGTACATGATTGGAAAGCAAGAGTGCTTGTAATAGAAGGTGACAATCTATGAAAGGTTCTCTCTTTACCTCGGTTTTTTTCTCCTCTCTAATTCCTTTTATATGTTTAGCTAATTTTCTCTCATGGCCACTAACTACTAACCACTAACTTGCTAACTTCTTACTTGATAATTCACATGAATCTAATAGCTTCACTTGGTCTTGCTCTTGCAAGAGCCATTGATTGCTCATGATGATGGGTTCTAATACTCTAACATTCTAACTCTCTAACAAGTTAACTTTACTTTATTCCATGCTTGATTTTATTTAGTTTTGATGGTTTAAGTGTAGCTTGCACTTATTTTGTTGAGTTTGGATGTGATGAGTTAACATATGGGTTATACTTTGAAACGCTCTTGAACCAAGGAATAATGATGGCCAAGGATACATGTGAGACAACTATCACTAAGAGGTTAGCATGGTTAGTAGAGCCATTAGTAATTAGTAGTCATGAGTTTTCTTTCCTTTTTACTTTATTTTAGAAATATATCAAAAACCACAAAAATCATCTTTTCTATGATTCCCACTTCTTCGTGTTTCACTGTACTCTTCTTTTTTCATTCCTTGTTTTCTTTTCTTTTGATTCTTTAGAACATAAAAGAAACTTTTTTTACTCATACGTGAACATTCCGGTAAAGCTTTTATCACTTCCCGTCCCTATGGATTCGACCCGTTTAGCCTCTATGCTATAACGGAAGTATCGAGGAATTCAAAGCACGCATTTTTAACTCTTGATTTCAAAACACACACTTTTCGTGCACGATTTTTCTCCGATCATCGACCAGGCAGTCGACCACAGTAAAGTTTGGCCGGTCTACTGGTCGACTGACTGATCCTACAAAGCTCTCGGGTTTTTCTTAGTCGACAAGGGGATTGACCAGCAATCCCCAACTGTTAAAAATATAGTCGTTGGGCGATCAACTGATAGGCCATTCTGGCACCTTTTTGAGCCTAACAACTAGTTTTGGCTGGCCCTATATATAGAGGTTTTTGGCCAGGTTTAAAAGATGATTTCAAGAGCTATTTTTCCTACATTTAACTGAGTTTTCAAACAAGTTTTTGGGCCTCAAATTTACATCTTCTCATTTGTTTCAAAAATTTTGGAAATCAAAGAAAACAAGTTTTGCGAATTCAAGTTTCAATTTTTCAATTTCTATATCATTAAATTCTTTGTTTTCTCATAAGCTTGAACATTTTCAAAATCTATCCTCTAGAATCTTGTATCGTGAGAGTGTTACTTGTGATCTTTGTGACCACCAAGTATTGTAACCCATCTTTTGCTCTGTGCTTTGGTTTTGTGCCTTCCCTCTTGTATAGAGGTGATTGCTTTGTGCATAGGCTTTTGAAATCACCTAGAGGGGGGGTAAATAGGTGATAAGGCTAATCTAAGAACTAAATGCGGAATTACAAAACTAATTTGCAACAACACCTAGTGCAACCAACAAGTGTAGCCGAATTCCCCGTGAAGGGCTCTGGACTAACTCCTCTTGATTCCTCTGAATAAGAGTTGAGGCGCTATATGAAACTCTCGTGGTTAAGCACAAGTGAGGCACACAAACAAGCACAGCCAAGCATATAAGAATAAGCAATATGGATCAATGCAAGGCACAACACAAGCATATATATGTATAGCAATATGAATAAATGCACAACACAAATAAAAGAGAGAGGGTTGAGAGTCAATAGATCAAACGCAAACAAGAAGATGTGTTTTGAGGTTCGAGCACCGAGCTCTACGTCCCCGCCTTCACCGAGAAGGATTTCCAATCCACTATGAGTACCGAACTCCTCTCTCAACCAATACAACCTCCACCGAGGCAATACAAATGGTCTACCGAAGATCGGAGTACCGAACTCCACCAATACAACCAAATCCACCTCACCGAGAGGGATACAAGCACAATCCACCTCTACCGAAGAGGGATACAAATACCAACCAACTCCACCTCACCAAGAGGGAGTAAACCACAACCTCAACCTCTACCAAAGAGGGAGTAACCACAAAGAAAAAGGGTTTACAACAAGGTGATCACAAAAGACCACAAACACAATTTTTCCACAAATAAAGATCCTATAGAATAGGATAGAAGATATAGCTCAAGTGGAAAATAAGTGTTTTGATCAAAGAAAATCTCTTGGGAAAATACCAAATAGATATAGATTTTTAGATCAAGAAACTAATTCCCAAAACCTATTTTCTTTGAAATAAAACAAAACACTTTAAAACAAATAAGATGGATCTTTTTCCTTTTTAAACACTTTTGAAAACTTGCCTTGAAAAACAGAGAATAGGGAAATTTTTGCTCTGAAAAATCTTACCAAAATCCCAAAGAAATGGGGCTTAAATAGCCCTCCATCAAAAACTAGTCGTTGGGACTGTTTGTTAGTCCTGGCGGCTGGCGGTCAACCGGCCGGTCGACCGCCAACGTTCATATTTTTGACTGTTGGAAGAAGCTGGTCGACCGCCCAAAACCATAGAGCAGAGCTCTCTGGCCGGTCGACCGACCCGGTCGACCGTGGCATGAACCTGGCCAACGTGCACAAGGCTGTGCACGTCGGTCGACCGTCCCGGTCGACCGACTCTGGGCCCGGTCGACCGGCCCGGTCGACCGCCAGAGCCTGGCAGAAGGCAAACTGGGTCAGAAAACTGGGTTTTTAAATATTCTAAAAAATCCCATAATTCTTCTAAAAATTCACAAAAATAGTTTCTAACTTTATATATGACATACAAACATGTGATAAAAATTTCAACATAAATATCAAACATTTTGAACCATTTTTGTGTCTTACAAATATTTCTGAAAACCAAAACCTGTATTTTTCCAAACTTATACTTTTCAAATAAACTTTGTCCAAAACATATCCAAATACAAAAACTATTTGTGTTGGATTAAGTATCATGTTTTTGTCTTTTATTTCCAAAAATATGTTTGTTAAAAACACAAAACACCAAACCTCATGAATAGGCATCTCAACATAAGTTTGTCTAGGAAATTAAGCTTACATGTATATAAAATATATCTAATATACACTTAAACAAAGTAAACTTGTATTGATACTATCTATTTATGAAAACCAATATCGGTTAAACTAAAAATCGAAAAACCAATATCCAAAACATGAAACGTGTGTGTATTGTGAACTTGAGCATATAACACTATCTAATCTTTACACATGGATCTAAAACACAAACTAAACTAGGATACCTAAGTCTTCTTGACGATCTCCATCTTCAAGTTGACTCGATCCAAAACTCCGTGATCCACCGAGCTAGACTCCAACGAGTGCTATGTATGATCTTGTTGCTCGGGCTCTTGAATCACCATGTGAAAAGGCTTCAAAACTCATTTGTTGAAGCTAATCACCAACAACATCTTGATTAATTATCTGAGACTAAACATCACAAGATCATTAGTAAACATAACTACATGAGTTAATCATCATCAAAACTAGAGTGGAAGGCCTCTGGGCCAACAATCTCCCCCTTTTTGATGATGACAAAACGCATGGAGTTCCCCCTTAACTCATGCATAGCAATAAACAATAAAATATATAAGGAATATTAAACATGATAATGCATAGACATGCATAAAACAAGCTTTTGAAGCCAAATACAAAAACATGCTCTTGATACTAATTAAAACAACAAACTAATAAAAACTATGTTTCTAGATAAACAAAACATGCATATAAAACATGCATATAAACTCAAATAATTCTCCCCCTTTTTGTCAATCATCAACAAAGGGGTTAAAGTAAAAACAAAATTTTCTCCCCCTTTTTGTCAAAAGCAAAAAATCAACAAAGGGGTCACAGCCCTAATTTGTTTGATATCACCCCTTTCAATAATAAGAATATAAATCAAAACATTTTTGATATTTCTTATGTAAACAAAATTTTGAATTTTCTCAATAAAACAAATCAAATTTTTTAGATACCAATTGAAAGTAAATAAGGCATTGATACCAATTGTGAGAAAATAAATAAAATCTTGATACCAATTGAAAGAAATAGATCAATAGATACCAATTGAAAGTAAACAAAATCTTGATACCAATAGTGAATATTTGTCATTTAGAACATATGATACCAAAATAAAATCAATTTACAACATAAAGTGTGGGAGTAGAAATCAATGGTAAACAAAATACCAATTGAAAGATAAAAATACGATTTTCTCTCCCTTTATGAAACACCAAATAAACGATGCATAAGCTTGTTTAAGATACCAATTGAAAACTCATTAATAGAAACATGATAGTCATTAAACATTCAAGCTTTGCATAATGAAAAATTTTGTGCTCAACAATATAGGGATATAGTAAGCACAAATAAAATATGTATAGGTGTATGAAAAATGAGTACCAATCAAAATAGATGATACCAAATGAAAGCATACATACACAAAACAATATATGAGTATACAAAAATGTCAATATTGATACCAATTGAAAAAATCTAATGATACCAATTGAAACAACAATAATATCAAGTGTATACCTCATATAACCTACCACCCATTTCATGCTCAAGTTTAAAATGATTTTCACTATAAAGCATACTGTAAGTTCACCTAGAGGGGGGTGAATAGGTGATGGCTAACCTAATGGTCACTTAATGACAAATAATGTGGAATTAAAAATAATTATGAACTAAACTAAACTCTTACACTAAACACCACGTATAACACAAGAGTGTTGTCGAATTCCCCGTGAAGGGCTCTGGACAAACTCCTCTAGATTCCCCGTAAATAAGGGTTGAGGTGCCGCGATGGCTCTCTTGGTTGAATACAAGTGTTAGTCAACAATCCCAAGCAATATATCAATATGAGCACAAGGAATATATCATGCATATAAATGTAAAGACAAGATAAGTAATGCAAGATATAAACAAGGAGATAGAGAGAGAAATGGCAATCGCAACACAAAGGGTTTGTTTCGAGGTTCGAGCACCCTTGCTCTACATCCCCGCCTTCGACACACGAAGGATTTCCGCTATGCAAGATCCCAATGGATCTCTACTTGGTGCCGCAACACTTACAAACTCTCGGACTCCCTAGCCCGTACACACGAAAGCTCACTAGCTCGCCGAGGCCGCACCTCAAACCACCGAGTTCACACAAGAACTCTAACCCACCGTGAACACACTTGTCCGCCTCCTCAAAGAACAAAAAGGAAATCTCTTGGTGATCTAAAACACTTTGATCACCAATTACAAAATCTCACAACATAATCCTATGGATAGATAAGGCAATGGATAGCTCAAGTGATTGTGAGAAAGTAAGGAAAGAACTATGGTGAAAAACTCAAGAAAATCACTTAAACACTCTTGATAAAATCTTTCCTATTGATTGGAAATATTAGCTCTCAAATTTGTGGAGAAAACTCTTTTAAGAGTATAAGAAAAACTGGCTCAAAGCTCTCCTAAAATCTTGTTACAAAACAATGACAAAACCCCCAAATATATAGGCTGTCAAAAATTAGCCGTTGGGGTCTGTCAGACCTGCCGGTCGACCCGCCAGTCGACCGCCCACGGTCAAAAATCCGACCGTTGGAGCCTCCGGTTGACCGCCCGGTCGACCCAAAAGAACAGAGAGCACTGCTCTCAGTTCCGGTCGACCCGCTCTCAGTTCCGGTCGACCGCCCGGTCGACCCGCCCACTGAACTGCCAGACGTGCACGGCTCTATGCACGTTGGTCTACCACCCGGTCTACCGATCTGGCCTGTCAGCCAGTTCTGGGTCAGCACTTGGGAGAAAAATTGTTAGAGATAATCTTGTATTTTCTAAAACTTTGTTTTTTCAAAACTTTACCAAATACAAAAACAAGATATTTTGAACTTATTAAAGCATAGAGTGTATGGATATGATCCACTACACAATCATGATGAAATATCTATGTTTTTGACATTAAGCTCTAAAAGTGATTTTGGTTAAATCATATACATAAGGAATACCAAAAACCAAAATAGTATTTTTCCAAAATGAAAGTCTTTTCTAAACTGAAAATTCTTTTATGAAAAGACAATAAAATCAAGAGTGTGTGTGTGTGATATGTACTTAAGCAATCCACCAACTATTCTATCCTTTACATTTTATCTAAAAACAAAATCTTATACCTAGACACAAGTCTTGATCTTGAAGTCTTCTCATCTTCTTGACTTGGTCCAAACATGATTCACCGAGCTCAAATCTTGATCTAGTCTTGATGCATAGGCTCGTGAATCAACCGGTGCTAGCTTCAAAACCGATCTTTAAATCCTTTGTTGAAGCTCCACACCTACTAAGATCTTGATAAGGAATCTGTCACTAATTAAACACAAGATCATTAGTACTATAACTTCATGAGTTGATCATCATCAAAACTAGAGTGATGGGCCTTTGGGCCAACACATACATGTGCATGGTCTCCTAGCCAACCGCCCTTGGAAGGTAGGGGTTTTCAAAAATAGGTTTGAAAAATAGTGTATGTTTGAAAAACTCTACCATAACGAAGAATCCCGCAACTAGTTAAATGGAAAAACTTGTAAACTAGTACGAAATCCTTCAAGCAAGGAATAACACAAAAATATTTTTCATGAAACTATGTAAATTACATGATCACTAAAAACACTCAAAGTCCATAAAGCCCATATCATGCTCATGAAAACAAAGTCATGAGAAAATAATAAGTAGGTGAGTGTATAAATGTTATGTGACACAAATAATCATGAAAATAGACATTCAAGCTCAATATTCCTCAAAACATGAAAATCATCAAAACTCGATTTCTTCAAGGCATATGTATGTCAAGTATAAACTAAAGTATACATACATATTCAAAACATAACGAGTCCACAAATGTATATGCATGAAGGCACGTGGCTCAAAGGATGTATATGCATAATCAATAGTTTGGACAAGATAGACATATACATGAAGTGAGACCACATGATCATAAAACATGTCCAAATGGGGAATACAAGTTTAAAATGTATGAATCATCAAAACTAGACTATACTAGCACATCTAATGGGTACAAATGAGCGTTTAAGCACAAACATATAATGATCTATTTGTGTCCCACTATATGTACAAGTATATATCCTAGTATTAATGAAAACTACCATTTAAACATATATTCAAAACATGAAGCATAAAACGAGACATAAATCAACATAAAAATGATCATTATGTAAATCCACATGCTATTAGAACTATGATATACATAATAGCTAAACAATGGTGAGAACACAATATATAGGTCCATATAAACATGGGTGATTTCAAATGCTATACATGCATGTCAATGATCTAATAATCATGGCATTATCATAATAATCTATAAACATGAAGCATCAAAACAAAAAACACAAACATCCATATGATCATTATGTATATGCCTATGCATTAGATCTAGGATGTACATATTAGTTTAAAAACAAAGTGAGAACACATAGATATAGATCCATATTAAACATGGGTGTCTCAAAATAACTAATCATGTATATCACTAATCTAATGAACATGGCATAGGCATAATGAACAATAAAACAAGACATGCTATGAAACAAAGACATGAAAAGCATGCAAATATAAACGGGAGTTAGAGATCGATACCAAAACCGATGAAGGCACCTCTCTAGTTCTCCAAACCAAGGTGGTCTTCCCACCAAAACATCCCTTGAAAGTGATGCATCCAAATAGTCCTCATGAAGCTTGGAACGCACCTACCTCAAGGCACCATAACTCTCACATCATGAGAGAGCCCACACCTGCATCAAATACAATAGGGGTGGTCTTTGGTACCCATACTCTTTTGGGTCCATGGGGGTTAGTACCTTTTCTAACCCAAATAAATTTATTTGATAAATTTACATCATGTATACGATCATAACAAAACTTAGCAAGGTGGCCCTTACGTCCACAATGTGTACAAGTGTACACATGAGCATACAAAGTGTGATGGTGGTGACCGTGAGTAGCATGTGTATGCCGTAGAGGGTGTACATGCATAGATGGAACTTGTTTCTTTCGAAACAAAGATTCCAAACGTGTATGGCTCAAAACACAATGGCTCAAGGTGGAGCCCAAACAATCCATATTCTTCTTTAGCAAAGATATATCATTTTTAATTAAAGAAGAAGTAGAACATGCTATAGATGAACTAGGTGAAGCTATCCTAGCATGGCAAACATGGGAATCAATATTAATTTTCAAAAATTCATTTTTCTTTAAACAAATTTCTAAATCATTTGAAATAGAAATTATTTTGTTTTTCAAAGAATCATTCTCTTTTACTACAAAATCAACTTTTGAAGACAATTTTTCATTTTTCTTCAAAATTATTTCACAATCATTTTTATTTTTTAAAAATTCATTTTCTTTTAGGGCAAGTTCAAGCTTAGATTTCAATAAATCCCTTTCATTAGAAATCTCCACTTTCTCTTGCAAAAACAAACCAAGTTTAGAAGACAAATTTTCATTTTCTTTATTTAATGGCAAAGTCTTCTTTTTCAAAAGATTATACTTTTCTATCAATTTTTCACAAACAATAGAAAGTTCTTCATTTAAAGTATTAGGATCAGCATGCTCATTACTAGAAGAACTAGCATCATCACAATCTAGTTGAGAATCCGAATATACCTCAAGGGAGTCATTCCCTTGGACCATGAAGCATTGTGACTCGGATTCTCCACTAGATTCATCCTCCATGATGTTGGGCATTTGAAGCTCGGAGGAGGTCAACTTGTTCCACACTGCAAAGGCGGAATCATAGTTAGAAACAAGTATAAGATAATCTTTGTTAAGCGTGCTTCTAATAGCCTCAAGGGCAAGTGTATTAGCCCCTATATGATTGCGGTTACCAAGATAGCATTTCTTGGTAGCGGAAAGAAAAACATGCAAGCCTAGGGTTTTCAAATACATGGACATCCTAAATTTCCATGTGTCAATTTTGGAAACATCAAACATGGGAGGTGACAAGCAATCCATGAGTGTGTGCAAACAAATATACGTGCAAATGCAAATGATAGATTAGCAAACCAAGATCTCACTCCTAGGTGGTTAAACCAAATATCAGGAGCATAGGCTCTGATACCAATTGAAATCACCTAGAGGGGGGTGAATAGGTGATAAGGCTAATCTAAGAACTAAATGCGAAATTACAAAACTAATTGCAACAACACCTACTGCAACCAATAAGTGTAGCCGAATTCCCCGTGAAGGGCTCTGGACTAACTCCTCTTGATTCCTCTGAATAAGAGTTGAGGCGCTATATGAAGCTCTCGTCGTTAAGCACAAGTGAGGCACACAAACAAGCACAACCAAGCATATAAGAATAAGCAATATGGATCAATGCAAGGCACAACACAAGCATATATATGATATGGCAATATGAATAAATGCACAACACAAATAAAAGAGAGAGGGTTGAGAGTCAATAGATCAAATGCAAACAAGAAGATGTCTTTCGAGGTTCGAGCACCGAGCTCTACGTCCCCACCTTCACCGAGAAGGATTTCCAATCCACTAGGAGTACCGAACTCCTCTCTCAACCAATACAACCTCCACCGAGGCAATACAAATGGTCTACCGAAGACCGGAGTGCCGAACTCCACCAATACAACCAAATCCACCTCACAGAGAGGGATACAAGCACAATCCACCTCTACCGAAGAGGGATACAAATACCAACCAACTCCACCTCACCAAGAGGGAGTAAACCACAACCTCAACCTCTACCAAAGAGGGAGTAACCACAAAGAAAAAGGGTTTACAACAAGGTGATCACAAAAGACCACAAACTCAATTTTTTACAAATAAAGATCCTATAGAATAGGATAGAAGATATAACTCAAGTGGAAAACAAGTGTTTTGATCAAAGAAAATCTCTTGAGAAAATACCAAATAGATATAGATTTTTAGATCAAGAAACTAATTCCCAAAACCTATTTTCTTTGAAATAAAACAAAACACTTTAAAACAAATAAGATGGATCTTTTTGCTCTTTAAACACTTTTGAAAACTTGCTTTGAAAAACAGAGAATAGGGAAATTTTTGCTCTGAAAAATCTTACCAAAATCCCAAAGAAATGGGGCTTAAATAGCCCTCCATCAAAAACTAGCCGTTGGGACTGTTTGTCAGTCCTGGCGGCTGGCGGTCGACCGGCCGGTCGACCGCCAACGGTCATATTTTTGACCGTTGGAAGAAGCCGGTCGACCGCCCGGTCGACCGCCCAAAACCAGAGAGCAGAGCTCTCTGGCCGGTCGACCGACCCGGTCGACCGTGGCATGAACCTAGCCAACGTGGACAAGGCTGTGCCGTCGGTTGACCGACTCTGGGTCCAGTCGACCGGCCCGGTCGACCGCCAGAGCCTGGCAGAAGGCAAACTGGGTCAGAAAAACTGGGTTTTTAAATATTCTAAAAAATCCCATAAATCTTCTAAAAATCCACAAAAATAGTTTCTAACTTTATATATGACATACAAACATGTGATAAAAATTTTAACATAAATATCAAACATTTCGAACCATTTTTGTGTCTTACAAATATTTCTGAAAACCAAAACCTGTATTTTTCCAAACTTAGACTTTTCAAATAAACTTTGTCCAAAACATATCCACATAAAAAACTATTTGTGTTGGATTAAGTATCATGTTTTTGTCTTTTATTTCCAAAAATATGTTTGTTAAAAACACAATACACCAAACCTCATAAATAGGCATCTCAACATAAGTTTGTCTAGGAAATTAAGCTTACATGTATATAGAATATATCTAATATACACTTAAACAAAGTAAACTTGTATTGATACTATCTATTTATAAAACCAATATCGGTTAAACCAAAAACCGAAAAACCAATATCCAAAACATGAAACGTGTATGTATTGTGAACTTGAGCATATCACACTATCTAATCTTTATACATGGATCTAAAACACAAACTAAACTAGGATACCTAAGTCTTCTTGACGATCTCCATCTTCAAGTTGACTCGATCCAAAACTCCATGATCCACCGAGCTAGACTCCAACGAGTGCTATGTATGATCTTGTTGCTCGGGCTCTTGAATCACCATGTGAAAAGGTTTCAAAACTCCTTTATTGAAGCTAATCGCCAACTAACATCTTGATTAATGATCTGAAACTAAACATCACAAGATCATTAGTAAACATAACTACATGAGTTAATCATCATCAAAACTAGAGTGGAAGGCCTCTGGGCCAACAGCTTTGTGCCTAGGCTTTGTACTCACCTCTTGTGTAGGGGTTGTATCCTTTGTAGAGTTGTTAGTGGAGAGAGTTGAAATTCTTCAAGGTGAGGTGGGGATGTAGATCTTGGTGCTGAACTGCGAAACATATCTTTGTGTTTGTGTTTAGTTATGTCTATAAACTCTACTCTCTTTATATCTTGCATTGCTACTATTGTTCATTTATACATTCTTGATATTGTTTGTGTACTTACACTTGTATTGATTCAAGAGAGTTATTAAAGCACCTCAACTCTTATAAAAGAGGAATCTTGAGGAAAAGTTTTAGAGCCCTTCACCGAAAATTCGGCTTCACTCTTTGGATATCTGTTGTGGTAGTGTAAAAGTTTTTAATTCCGTATTATTAACCATTAGATTAGCATTACACCTATTCACCCCCTTAATTGAGGTTTAACCTATATATAAAAAATACAAAATTTTAGAAAAACAAAATAAAAGTGCAAGTTCTCAATACTACCGCGATAGCAAGTGGCTATACGGGTCGTGATCCACAAGGAGGAACTAGCAATGGAAGCTTTTGAGTAAGTTTATTTCTTTTTGAGTTTACAAAAACATGTTAGCAATTTCTTCTCAATTTTAGAAAAAGAAAAAAAAGTTAAGTTAGAAGATGTGAAGGAGATGGTAAAAGAAAAGATGATGATGTTATTGTTGTTGTTTTTTATTTACAAAAGAAAAGGAAAAACTAAATAAAAATGCGAATGTTGGTTTTGGAGTAGAATTCTAAACTAAGAATTAAAAAAAACTAAAAAAATCTTACTTACCTCTTTCGTGCTCATATACTTTTGATCTGTTGCTACGACTTACTTAGTCTTTGAAGGCAATCAAGCATGGCGTGTGAGATCTTCTCCGTTCTTGATCTACACTATGAATAAAAAGGCAAGCTAAACTAGCAAAGGAATAGTTGTTCATCACTATAGGCCATCAAGGGCACTGCAAAGGCGAAGCAATCAAGGCTATTGGATTCACTTGGATTACAAACACATCAGAGGAAAGTAAACAAAAACAAAAATAAAGAAGAAAAAATAAATTTCAATTCGATTAAATAATAATGAAAGAAAAGATGAATACTTACACCGGTATCACTCTCAGTATAAGCTCCTTTCTCATTCCTCCGTGAAACTCTTCTCTCCTCTCAGTTACCTAAAAAAATAAAAATTACATTAAAAGAGAAAGAAGAACCTAGATTAAACCAATACAAAAATCTATTCTACTTTCTGCTTAATTGTCCTCTGTACACTGAGGATTTACAGGTATTTATAGCAAATATGGAACAGGAGAGAGCATCTGAAGATAAGGGGAACAAATGCTCCCCCAAATCTTATCAGATTGCTGTAGATCTGCGGCTTTGGCCGCGAAATCCGCGGCCTGGATGTGGCCACATCCATGGAGCGTGGCATCTTGGCATCAATCCATCTTGGATTCTCTGTTTGGACTCTGTATTTGATGTTATTCTCGGTTGATCTTTAACTAACCAAAATGGATTTATAGAAATCCGAATTTTATCAGCTTTCATTTGGTGTTATCTTTCTGATTTGCTCTAATCTTCACCTGAACTTTGCCCCAATCCTTGATTTGTTTCGAATATGGTGATATCCTCATAAATATTTAAGTTAATCGAAATGATTCACCAAAATTTGACTTTAACTAACTGGATCTGGGATCATTCTCAGCTAACCAAATAGATCAAGTTAAATCTGATTTTAACTAGTATTTATTTGGTTTAATTCTCTTTCTCTCCATTATTATATAATGTAAAATAGACATTAAAAATAAGAAAATTAGTAGATTTATTACACGATACATGTAGGAGTGTAATGAAAAGAATGCAAAATATGTGTACGATCATACTCCCAGACCTATCTTTTGCTCGTCCTTGAGCAAAACAATAAAACTAAACCAAAGATTATAAGACCACTTTCGCAGGTCACGCGATTGCACTGAGCATGTGCAATAAGTTGTTAAATCTCTAGGTTTTCCTAGAGGATGAGTTTTATCTCGTGAGGGTTTTCAGTGGATTACATTCACAAAATCCATAAAGAAAAAGAAACAAAGTATTAGCATTTTGAAAACACATTTGAAAGAGAAAAATATTTGAAATATTATTGTAAGAATTAAGTAATCTATAAGTTATAGAAAAATCAAACTTTTCATTCTTAAACTTAATCTTTATTCAAAAACTTGTTATCAATCAAGACAGAGTCAAACTGTATTTCTCATCTAGTCTATTATTTTACCCTAAGTTTTATGCACCTTTGTGACCGTGAAATTTTGACTCGGGGTTCTTTAACTCTAACTCTTATACCTTATTTTTTTCTCTTTTTTTATTTTTGATGATAATAGTTTTTAGTTCTATTAGGCTTTCTAATCTTCCCATGAAACGAGCTTTTAATCGGTGACTCCCAAGCCAAACGATTTTAGGGCACAGGGTGAGAAAACACCCCAAGGACTTAAGAACTCGAGCAAACAAGGCTACAAAGCTAAGGATTTTATTATATGAACCGCTTTTAGGCGTGAACATTTATGCTTTATGAGACACAAATATCCAGCTTAATTAAAGGATTTTTAATATATTATATATATTTTTTTCTTTTTTAATAAGGCATAAAAATTTTTGTTTTTGAACCTTAAGCGTGTAAGTATATAAAGCATGCATATTTCATCAAGGTAAAAATCAAGACTAAATTACTTTTTCAAATTTTCTTTCTAACCCTAGAAATCAAACAAATAATCTTATTTTGACCAAGTATAAGAAATCCTAATTATGATTCTCCTATTCCTTAAAATTAACTTAATTTTCTACAAAAAATATGTCAAAATATTGCTTTCTTTTCAATTTTTTTAAAAAATGTTAATTTTTTTATTTTAAATAAAAATAAGACCTACGTTATGTTAGAACCCGCACCCACACCTATCTCATGCATTATCCTTAATGTATGAATGAATGCATGGATGTATGAAAATAAAGAAAGGGAAGGAAAATATTACCTTAAGGTGGTGGTTCCGGTGGTCGTCGGATTGGTCAAGCGTTGCTATCCAATCAAGATAATGTAGTGGTTCACAGAACCCACCTTTATTGTCCTCTTTTCTATTTACATATTTACAGTCCCAAATATGAATAGGATCATGAAAGACCCTATCATGAAACTTATTCCCTTTATAAGACTAATCTTGTAAAATCATTACTGAGTCATTATGGGTCAATACCTATGTCCAACAAAAGAATGTGACTTGGTGGAATGGTTGACTTGGGCTCAAGAATGATAGGTTTGGGAACCAATACTAACTCGAAAAAATCAACTTTGGGTCGAGAGTCAGTTTTGGTTCAAGAGTTGAGTCCAAATCCAAGAATTGAAATTCACATTCTTTTTTCATCAATAGAATGTGACTGTCTAAAATTGGTGATTCAATTTCTAGATCTATAGGTACGGGAATAAATGTTGCCTCAGAAAATTGGTCCAAATTAGGTGAAGATACCGGAGTCAATATAGATCTGAAGATGGAAACTGAATCACAAGGTTGGAGATTAGGGTCACATTCATATTCAAGTTCAATCTCATTGAATGGAAAACTTGCCAATTTGTCTAAGGTTTGGAGTTGATCAAGTTCAAATTTGTGTGATGAAATTAAATCTTGGTCAAAGTCTTCAAGATTCCATGAATCTTTGTTTTCATCAATATGGTTAGAAGTGTCAGGAATAGTCAAAGATTGGGTAAGGAGAGTTTTCTTATTCCTAGGCATATTTTTCAATCCACTAAGTCTTACTTCTATCATATTTAAGGTATCCTTTGGAATTGAATCATGGATTCTGTACTCTTTTCTAAGTTAGTATGTTCTTCTTGAAAAATGGTGTAAGGATCTTTGATTTAAAAATTCTTACGGGATTTCGAGTCTTCTAAATTTGAATTCGTCACTCAAGCTCTTCTATGGCTTCCATCCTCTTTTTTCAGTCAATTGATTCTTCTAATGGTTGTTCGGGAGAAGAAGTATATGAAGCTGGATGCTGGTAAGGTGGTTGACTGCATGACTCAAAGGAGTTGTATCCCCACTGACTTTGTGAAGAGTGGTGATGATTATTCTAGTCTTGTTCATAGTATTAAGAATGGGGCATATATTGATTCGGATAAGACCAGTCCGGCATACTTGGTTGGTTAAAGTTATGATATGCCAGGTTGGTAATATCCGAGTCAAAAGAGGTCGGGGTGAAATATGTATCACTATTTGCATATGAATAATTGTAATTATAATCCATATCGCCAAGATGTCAAAAACAAAATATAAAAACAAGCAAACTAATAAACAAACAAAAATGAAAAAAAATTAACCTAAGTTAGGATAGACCTTAGACTTAAACAACTCCTAACTGGTTAGACTATCCACGAGGGATATATTGTAGAATCTGACAATAAGTTAATCGGCCAGATAGGGACAAGATCAGTAGGAGGTATCCGTGCCTAAGCAACAGGCCTAATTATGCTAAACCACCAATCTTCGGGGTTTTGCCCCTCAATTCCCAATCTTAAACACCGATTTGGCAAGAGTCAACTTCTAACAACTTTTCCTTTAGGTCAGTCTCCTATTTGAGTCTGAGATGTTCCTAAAACCAACATCTACTCAGTTTTAGTTAGGTTTTGGTTAGTGAGTGAGGAGATTTTGTAGGCTAAGAGAGGGTAATAACTTCACCACCTTATCTTTTTTATAGGACAAACCTTTTGTTCAGTTTAGTACAGTGTACAAGTATATAGAAGAAGTAATACTCAAGCAATATTTCATACAAGAATAAATCTTATACTAAATGCTATGCACACATACTTTTGCTCCAACACTCTTCAACATCAATGTAAAAGATAGATGAATTACACACGTGCCTAAATACAAGTCTAAACCATTTTTAACATTTGCATACAATCACTTTACTGTTGAATTAAATACAGTGTGCAAAATAAATTAATAAGAAATCTAACACATGCAAGTTATATTTTACATTATGAAAGCACCTGCAAAAAGATCAATCAGTAGTCCACCACAAATGCCGCGAAAATACAGCTTTTGCCGCATTTGCGTGGCACAATTGTGGGCTCTGATGCTCTGCCTTCTTGGGCAGAGGCACAAAATAGCAATATGTCAACTGCAACTCTTCTATTCCTAAATTCAGCCCTGGCACACAAAAACAAACTCACAAAAACAAACAAGAAAAGGTTTAATTATTTAAGTAAATCAAAAAAGAAATGAAAACTTACCATCCCTCCCCAGTAATTGTGCAAAAATTTGATTTGACTTTTCACCTGCACATAAAATACAAAATTTCAGAAATAAAAAATAGAAGTACAAATTCTCAATACTACCACGAAGCAAGTGGATATGCGGGTCGTGATCCACAAGAAGGACTAGCGATTGAAGCTTTTAAGTAAGTTCGTTTCTTTTTGAGTTTATAAAAACATGTTAGGAATTTTTTCTCAGTTTTAGAAAAAGAAAACAAAAATTTTAAGTTCGAAGATGTGAAGAAGATGGTAAAAGAAAAGATGATGATGATGATGTTGTTATTTTATTTACAAAAGAAAAGGAAAAACTAAATAAAGCAGAGAATGTTGGTTTTGGAGTAGAATTCTAAACTAAATCAAAAGAAAACTAAAAATTCTTACTTACCTCTTTCATGCTCATATACCTTGAATCTGTCACAATGACTTACCTAGTTTCTGAAGGCGATCAAGCATGACATGTAGGATCTTCTCCGTCTTGATCTACACTATGAATAAGGGCAAGCTAAACTGACAAAGGAATTGTTGTTCATCACCATAGGCCATCAAAGACACTTGCAATGGCGAAGCAGTCTTGAGGCTATTGGATTCATTTGATTACAAACACATCAGAGGAAAGCAAACAAAAATAAAAATGAAGAAAAAAACTAACTTTCGATTTGATTAAATAACAATGAAAGGAAAGATGAATACTTGCACCAGTGTCATTCTCAGTGCAAGCTCCTTTTTCATTCCTCCATACTCTTCTCTCCTCTCAGTTACATAAAGAAAAATAAAAATTATATTAAAAGAGAAAGAAGAATCTAGGTTAAACCTATACAAAAATCTATTCTACTCTCTGCTTAATCATCCTCTATATACTGAGAATTTGCAGGTATTTATTGCAAATATGGAATGAGGGAGAGCGTCTGAAGATTGGGGGAGCAAACGCTCCGCCAAATCTTACCAGATTGTTGCTGATCCACGGCATCAAGGGAGCGTGGCATCCTGGCATTCATCTATTTTAGATTACCCCCTTGGATTCTCTGTTTGGACTCTGTATTTGACGTTATCCTCCGTTGATCTTTAGCTAACCAAAATAGATTTATAGAAATCTAAATTTCACCAGTTTTCATTTGGTGTTATCTTTCTGATTTGCTCTAATCTTCACCTGAACAATTGCCCCAATCCTTGATTTGTTCTGGATATGGTGATATCCTCATAGATCTTTAAGATAACCGAATTGATTGACAAAAATCTGATTTTAACTGACTGGATCTAGGATCATCCTCAGCTAACCAAATAGATTCAGTTAAATCTAATGTTAACTGGTTTTTATTTGATTTAATCCTCTATCTCTCCATGATTATGTTCTACAAAATAGACATTTAAAACAAAAAAAATTATTAGATTTATTACACGATAAATGTAAGAGTGTAATGAAAAGAATACAAAATATGTGTACGATCACCCCTCTAGGTGATTTTTAATTGGTTTCAGAGCTAATGCTCTTGATATTCGGTTTAACAAGCTAAGAGTGATCCTATATTTGCTAATCACTTACTTGATTTACACATTCATATTTGTTTCACACACTCATGGATTATCTTGCTCTACCTATGTTTGATGTTTCTAATATTGACATGTGAAAATTTAAATTGAGATCATATCTTAAAGCCTTAGAATTACATGCTTATCTTACTACCACCTAAAGATCATATATTAATAATAGTAAATATTTAGAGGCTAATGCATAAGCCATTATTGCACTCAAGAAAACACTTAGCAATACTTATTTTTTTATAGTTTTTCATTGTGATTCCTCTTTTGTGGTGTGAAACACATTGATCTCTTTTGTGGAACAAGCTTCAAATAATATGGAGAGAAAGACTAATGAAGATGGTTCCAATCAAGCTTGCTTTATGGCCCAATGGAATGACTCCCTTGAGGTAATCTTGGAATCTAATCTTGATGATTGTGCTAGTACATCCAATGATAATGATAGTATGGATGCACATATGTTGAATGAATAGCTTTCCATGTTTTGTGAAAACTTATTTGTAAAATATAAATTGTTTAAAATTATGAGTTTAAAAATGAAGAAAGAAAATGAATTTTTTTCTTCAAGGTTAGATTGTGTTTTGAAAGAAAAAGAAGAGATTTCAAATGAAAATGATTATTTTGAAAAACACCTAGAGGGGGGGTGAATAGGTGTGATTGCTAATCTTAAAAATTTTAACTCTCTAAATGCGGAACCTAAAACAAGTGAGGCTCAACTTAGTACAATTCAACAAGTGTAGCCGAATTCCTCTTGCGAGGCTCTGGACTAAACTCCTCTTGATTCCCCTTGATATGGGTTGAGGTGCTATGTGAAGCTCTTGTTGGATGAGTACGGGATTGGCACACACAAGTATGAAAAGGATGATATGAAGAATGATGCAAACACAATGATATATGGCAAGAATTACAAGCAAGCAAATAGTAGCACAAGAAAATTAAACAATATCACAAGTATGCAATAGAAAGCAATAAAGAGCTATTGAAAAGTAAAGCAAGAATTAGACGCAAAGGCAATCGCAAACAAAGTGATTTGTTTCGAGGTTCAAGCCACCGCTCTACTCCCCGCCTTCACCTCCGTGAAGGGTTTCCACTATCCACCGAGGACGCCTTTACAATTTGGTCTACCGAAGACCGAGCACCGAGCTCCACCGAGTACAAAGGACCTCTACCGAAGAGGTTGCTCCACAAGGAAAGGATTACAAGAACAAAGTGATCATAACAAGATCACTACACTATTTCTCAAACTTTTTTACAAGCACTCTCACTTCAATTACAACTTCACTATAGAATGAGTATAGGATTTTTGGCTCTATGAAGTGTGGTGAGAAAAACTTCAGTTGTAGAGTGATATTAGTAATCAAACACAACTGAAAAACAAGCTCAAAAAGAATTGGAATGAAAGCTTTAAACTCTTTTCTTTTCTCTTTTGAAAACAACACAAACTTGAGGATTTTTCTTAGTAATATGAAAGAGAGACTTCTCCTCTATTTATAGGGTTAAAAATAGGTTAAAAACAATTTCTTTTGGTCTTATTTTCTCTGAAAAAGCTCCCCAACAACTCTCCAAAAATCTGTTAAAGCTGAAAACAAAAACAGTTTTTCAGAATAGCCCAAAGAGGAAAGAGCCGTTAGGCTATAGCAGGCTTGGCGGTCGACCGGTCCGGTCGACCGCAAGGCCAGCTGCAAAGAGCCGTTGGCTCTCGGTCGACCGGTCCGGTCGACCGACCCAAAAGAGGAAACACAGTTTCCTTCTTTCGGTCGACCGGTCCGGTCGACCGAAACAAACTGTGAGCAATTTGCTCTCCGTCGGTCGACCGGTCCGGTCGACCGACAGACATGCACAAACAGTGCATGTCCAGACACATCGCCGGTCGACCGGGCCGGTCGGCCGGAGTTGCCTGAAACAGAAAAACTGGGCTGTTTTTGAGTTAGAAAAATTTTGAGAAATATTTTAAAATACATATAGCTAAGTATTATGCAGAAAATAGTTTATACACATGTTTTATACAAGATTTTCAAGATATAAAGCTTTTGGTACATGTATATATAAACTAAGGCATAAAACTTAGAAATAACCATTTTCAAAACATAGAAAATATATGAAACAAGTGTGTGTGCAAATCCTAGAGCCAAATTTCATATACTCAAACTTTAACATTCTATTTCTTACAATGTTTCTAAGGACTTCAAGATCTTCAAAAGGCTTCTTCATATAATCTTCAACACTTGTTCCTTGAGCCAATTGGAGTTGACTTGAGTCCAAATCCTTGTATTTGTGAGAGGAGACTTCTAGAATGAATAGAAATCTGAAACACACTTAAACAACAAATGTTATTAGTACAAATAACTAATATGGTTTGTAATCATCAAAATACACTAATCATGGGTGATTGTAACCTTGGGCCAACAATCTCCCCCTTTTGATGATGACAAAACATATAGGTTATTTAGATAAACATGGAAGAAGAGTTTGAAAAACTCCCCCTCAAATAATGCTATGTATAAAAATTGGACTATTGAAAACACAATACATAAAGCATTCAATGTACAAAAGTTTTGTCAAAAACTTAAATAAACAAACTTTCTTTTTCTTCATAAAATAAAACTCAAATAATATCAAAACTAAACTTATTCTCCCCTTTTTGTCATACATCAAAAAGGGTTAAAATACCAATTGAAAAAAAAATTTTATTTTTAAGAATCCATAATGCAAACATTCAACTCACCAAAAATAAATGAAAATCTAGCATAGTCTAGTGGTTTAGTAAAAATATCGGCAAGTTGAAAATCGGTAGAAACATATTCAATAACAATATCACTTTTCTCATAGTGATCTCTAAGAAAGTGATACCTAATGTCAATGTGTTTGGTTTTACTATGTTGATTTGCATTCTTTGTCATGTGAATAGTACTAGTATTATCACAAATATTTTAACATGATCAAAGTGTAAATCATAGTCAAGGAGAGTATGTTTCATCCAAAGAACTTGTGCACAACAAGCTCCGGCCGCAACATACTCCGCCTCGGCGGTTGATAGGGCTACCGAATTTTGCTTTTTGGAAGACCAAGATACAAGACAATTACCCAAGAATTGACATGTTCCACTTGTGCTCTTCCTATCTACCCTACAACCCGCATAGTCGGCATCCGAAAAACTCTTCATTTCAAATAATCCGGTTTTAGGATACCACAAACCCATTTCAATAGTGCCCTTAAGGTATCTAATTATGCGTTTAACCGCAATTATGTGAGATTCTTTAGGACAAGATTGAAAACGTGCACAAAGACAAATGGAAAACATAATATCCGGCCTACTAGCCGTCAAATAAAGCAAGCTACCAATCATGCTACGATATAATTTAATGTCTACACTTTTACCTTGTTCATCCTTGTCAAGCTTTGTAGTTGTTGCCATGGGAGTTTTGCTTACTTTCGATCCTTCAAGCCCAAACCTTTTGATTAGTTCCTTTGTGTACTTGGCTTGATTGATGAAGATCCCATCCTTCTTTTGCTTGATTTGGAGTCCAAGGAAATAGTTGAGCTCCCCCATCATAGACATTTCAAATTCATCCTTCATGCATGACTCAAAAGCTTTGCAAAGAGATTCATTAGTAGAACCAAAAATAATATCATCCACATAAATTTGCACAATAAGAATATCCTTTTCTACATGTTTTGTAAACAAAGTTGTGTCAATTTTACCTTTCTTAAAACCATTTGAAATCAAAAATGAAGAAAGTCTTTCATACCAAGCCCTAGGGGCTTGTTTTAAACCATAAAGAGCTTTATCTAATTTAAAAACAAAATCCGGATGTGTAGGATCAACAAACCCGGGGGGTTGTTCAACATACACCTCCTCTTCAATAAAACCGTTTAGAAAAGCACTTTTAACATCCATTTGAAATAATTTGAAATCTTTATATGAGGCAAATGCTAGTGTCATCCGTATGGCTTCAAGCCGTGCTACGGGTGCAAAGGTTTCTACAAAATCGATCCCTTCGATTTGAGTGTAACCTTGGGCAACTAACCTAGCCTTGTTTCTAACTACATTACCCGAATCATCCAACTTGTTCTTAAAGATCCACTTAGTACCAATTGTTGGTCTATCGTGGGGCCTAGGAACAAGGTGCCAAACTTGGTTGCACTCAAATTGATTGAGCTCCTCTTGCATGGCTAGCAACCAATATGAATCGGCCTCGGCTTCGAGGACATTTTTGGGTTCAATATGAGAAATGAATGCATAGTTACCACAATAGTCATGAAGTCTAGAGCGAGTAGTTACCCCTTTTGATACTTCACCTATGACGAGGTCCTTGGGATGATGTGGATTGTATCTCCAATCCTTTGGTAGTGGTTGAGTAGGCTCCACCTCATGTGTTTGATTTTCATTTCCTTGTGCCTCTTCCACCTTAGCTTCGCTTCCTTCATCATCCTTTGGTTGTCTCCCATAGTAGAAGCATCCTCCAAGGTCACTTTCTCCTAACCTTCATCCAATGCATCTATTTCTACAACATTCTTAACAAACTTGTTAGATTCCTCAAACTTAACATGAATAGACTCTTCAATAGTCAATGATGATCTAATGAAAACTCTATAAGCTTTATTAGTGTTTGAGTAACCTACAAAAATAGCCTCATAAGATCTAGCATCAAACTTTCCTAAATTATCTTTTGTATTTAAAACAAAGCATTTGCAACCAAAAACTTTGAAATAGGAAACATTAGGTTTTCTAGAAAAATACATTTCAAAAGAAGTTTTAGTAGTATTTTTACACAAGAAAACACGATTTGATATGTAGCATGATGTATTAACGGCCTCGGCCCACAAATAATGTGGTAGACCATATTCACTTAGCATTGTCCTAGCCATCTCTTGTAATGTTCTATTTTTCCGTTCAACTACTCCATTTTGTTGTGGAGTTCTAGGACAAGAAAGTTCATGCTTTATTCCATGTTCATCACAAAAAGTGGTAAAGGGTTGGTTAATGAATTCACCTCCTCTATCACTTCTTATTCTCAAAATCGAAACATCTTTTTCTTTTTCAACTCTTTTCTTAAAAGTTTGAAAATAAGAGAATGCTTGGCTTTTATGTTCAAGAAAGAAAACCCAAGTAAACCTTGAAAAGTCATCAACCAAAACATAAGCAAATCTATTCCCACTTAAACTTTTGGTTTGTGTAGGGCCAAAAAGATCCATATGGATTAACTCCAAAGGACGTGATGTCATGATATCCTTAATTGACTTGAAAGAAGACTTAGTTTGTTTCAAATTGACATGCGTCACAAACTCGGTCCTTTTCAAAATTCAAGCAAGGAATACCTTTCACCATTTCCTTTGTGTTTAACCTAGAAATGTGATCAAAAGAAATATGCCCTAATCTCCTATGCCACAACCAAGAGTCATCATCGAGGGCTTTCAAACAAGTAATATTACAAGACATATTTAACATATCAATCATATAAACATTACTTTCACGAAAACCGGAAAATACACAAACATTAGAAGTTCTATCAATACTTTACAAGCAACATTATCAAAAACAATATCAAAACCTTTATCACAAAGTTGACTAACACTCAAGAGATTATGCTTGAGGCCATCAACTAAAACTACATTCTCAATTAAAGGAGAGGTGCCAAGTTTTACATTACCAATACCGATGATTTTACCCTTGGCGTCATCTCCGAAGGTGACGGTGCCACCTTCATGATATCTTGATAGGGTTGCAAAGTTGTTGATGTCCCAAGTCATGTGCCTTGAGCAACCGCTATCAAGATACCACAATCCTCTACGTCGTTGGGATTTGGAAAGTACCTACAGCATTTAACATAATTGTTGATTTTGGTACCCAAACTTTCTTGGGTCCTTTAAAGTTAGTGCCTCGAACCCAAACATTATGACGTGAAACGTTTAATCTATCATAGCAAAAATGGCTAAGTGCCCTTTCCGTCCACAATGTGAACATGAGAACACTCTACCATACATGAATGCATGATGTGTATGTGTAGTGTGAGCATGTTTTGGGGTTTTGCCATGTTGTTTAGGTTGTGTAGCATGAACATGAACATGAGCATGAGCATTTTTCTTTGGGGCTTGTTTCTTAGGAAACATAGCCTCAATTTTCTTTTTGTTAAACTCACAATCTTTCAAAACAACACTTAATGAGTCTAATCTTTCCTTAAGCATAGAAACTTCATCTGAATCAATTAGTGGGGCCTTACCTTTGTAAGAAATCTTATATTTTTCAAAATCATTTTTGGTAGTGGCCAAAGTGGAAACCAAATCATCTTTTTCCTTTGTAAGAGTAAAAACTTGAAGACTTAAAGATTCATTATCCTTTTTCATTTTAAGATACTTTTTCTTTAAGAAATCATAGTTTTGTGACAACTCAACAAAAGCCTCTTCTAACACATCCATAGAAAGTTCATTATCATGAGAAGGGGAAGAGGTTACCTTGCTTGTGCCTTCATTAGCCATGAAGCACATGTTGGCGGTGTCTATTTCTTCCTCGGATTCGGTCTCCGAATCCCAAGTTGCCTTCATAGCCTTCTTCTTGTAAGGCTTCTTTGAAGTGGAGGGCTTAGCTTTGTCCGGACACTCAGCAACAATGTGTCCGGGTTTTTTGGCAATTGAAACAAGTGATCCTTCTTTCTTCTTTGCCTCCTTGCCATCTTCTTCTACCTTGGTACTTCGCCTTGTTGTACATCCTCCGGACATTCTTAACAAGGAGTGAGAGCTCCTCATCATCTTCTTCTTCATCGTCTTCATCGGAGTGTGTAGCTTGACTCTTGAAGGCGATAGTCTTCTTTTTGGAAGGAGCCATATCCTCCCTCGCTTTCTGATTAGTACACAATATTGCATATTTTACATCATAATCCCCATGCATATTACAAATAAATATGTGATTTTTACTCCTCTTCTCTACATATTTGCAGGTACACACTTAATGGAGAGATTTCCAAATAATCACTTAATTAACACTAATTAAGTGATTAATCCAAGCTTAAAGGATAAAGCCAAATTCAAATCCAGATCCAGAAAGATCCGCCCAACAAACGAAGATTCTAGATATGCCACGTGGATAACCACCTAACAAACTGATCCCAACAGAAAGATCCGAGCCAACGGCCCAGATCTGGCGGCAGATCCGCGGCAATCCGCGGCAAATCTAGGTCGTTATGACCTCGGATTTTGCGCCAACAACCTTGCTTCTGGATCCTTCACCTGGGTGCTATAAATAGTCCACCTTCACCTGCGAGCAAAAACTGATCAGAGAAGAGAGAGAGATTAGTTCAAAGTTTTGTATTTTGTTAGTTTTTGTTTAGGGTTTTGTAACTCTCTATGATCTTCTTCTCCCTAGATTTCATTGCAAGAGAGAGTTGTATGAGAGAGAGAGCTTGTATCATCAAGGAGTGACAACTTGGAGCTATACAAGGATTGATCCATTCTCTACTTCTCTACTTGAGCTTGATTCTAGTTTGATTTCTTTCCTTACTTGCTTTGTTTACTTTCTTGCAATTTAATTCATGTTTAGCTTTTCTTTTGTAATGATGTGTAGCTAATTCTTTCTCCATGTACTAGCTAACCACTACCTTGCTAACATCTAACTCATGGGTGATTGCTTTACTTCATCTTGCAATTTGTATGGTTTTCTCTTCTCCGATGGGTTTCTTTTCATTTCTTGGCAAGTATCTTGTTGTAATTCTCCATATGATTCATGTGTGCCTCACTTGGAGCCTAGTCTTTGAACTAGTGCCTTGATGGAACATGGAGATGGATCACCAATATGCTATTTGTTGTACAACTTCATTATGTCGATTCTTGAATGTTGTATGCCTATTCATTAGCATCCCTTGAGTGTAGCTCTTTTGTTTCCATTATTGAAAGTCTAATTTGTAGGCCGATGACCATCTATGGAGGCTACAAGACAAGTCCAAGAATGAATCCCCATCATCCAAGTGGGAAAGTAATTAGACCAACAAGCAAGACATATCCATGCCAATGAATCAACATGAGGCATGCATCACTATCAAGGAGTTTAGTATGTTTTGGCAAGGTAGTTAAGGTTAGCTAGTCATGGTTTTCTTTCATTAAAGTTTTCTAAAGTTTTCTTTTCTTTTAGTGTGAATACAACAAACCTCTTCTTGATTTCTTTTCACTTACCACCATGAACATATCCATACACTCTTTAATTCTTTTCTTTGTGTTTTATTCATTCTTTTAAGCAAGAGAAGAATTCTCGTTTTCTTTTTCTCACGAGTATCGTAACGCTTCTACGCTAGCTCTCCTTGTGGTTCGACTCGGTATAGCTATATGCTATAGCGGAAGATTGGAACAAGGTATATCAATTACATATTCAAAGTGAACAAGAACCAAAGGTGAACTCTAAACCTTGAACCATCTCTTTTACACCTAGTTCTTGTGCAATTAACTTCACGTACCTTGTTTAGTACCAATCAAATTTTTGGCGCCGTTGCCGGGGAGAGCGACGGTATTTTTAAAAGTGAGAAACTAAACGATACTTCTTCTCTGTTGCAGGTACAGGTTGAAGATACAGAAAACCTTGCAGTGCAGAATCATATAAGTGGACCTGGGCTTCTGCTCTCGAAAGCAGAGCCCAGGATCCCTCCAAATTGCCGCGTAGCCGCGGCATTTTGCCGTGGAAACGCGGCACTTTGGAGTTCACTACTAATCTGTTTTCTGCAGGGTTTTGATCTCTGCAAAATACTGCTGCTCATATATCTGAAATCTTGTATTCTTCACCTGATATTTGCTAATCAACAGTAAAAGATTTGGTGTAAATTGATAAAAATTGTTTAGACATCTTGCATTATAGGCACGTGTCTTTCAATTACTTTACATTTACTGTTGAAGAGTGCGGGAGGCAAGGTACGTGTCGCATTGCATTTAGACTAGGACAAACTCCTTGCTTGATTTTCATGCTTTGAGTGTATCCTAGCTACATTTCTTGTACACTTGCACAATTCAATTTTAAGGGCAATACCTGTAAATAAGATAAGGTGGGGGAGGTCATTACCCTTTCCTTAGCCCGCAAACCACTATCCCAGCACTCACAATCCCAAGCTTGTAAATAAAATTGAATAAACGTTGGCCCTAGGGACATCCGGACTCACTTAGGAGATTATCCTAAGGGGGAAAAGTGTTGGAAATTGACTTCTGTAAAATCAGTGTCTAGGAAAGGGGTTGAGGGCCGAAAGCCCGAAGGTTGCTGGTTACTTAATTAAGGAACGTCTCCGGACGGAAAACCTCCCATCAACCTTACCCTTCCCTGGCTGATTTGCTTATAGTCAGAGTCTACACCAAACCTCCTGTGGACAGTCTATTTAGGAGTCATATAGGACCAGAAACTCTAGACAAGCTTGGATTGATTTTTTTCTTTTGTTGTTTGTTATTTTTTTTTCGCTGGTGTGATCGGTGCACGTTGTTTGTGATTGTATATACGATAGTGGTTTTGTGATCCTAATTCTACACTTGCACTTACACATCCACTTCACATCATGACCAACAACGTCTCACTTCAGGATCGATTTTATCCGATTCGCACCTCCATTCCTTCATGCATTCTTCTCCCCGAGCCAAATGGAAATCACTTCGAGCTGAAACCACAATTCATTAGTACACTTCCCCACTTCCATGGTTTAGAGTCTGAGGATGCGTACCTCTTTATTCGTGAGTTTGAAGAGGTATGCCAAATGATGAGAATTTTCCAACTGTCTGAGGATGCTGTTAGGTTACGGTTCATACCGTTTGCACTTAAGGATTTAGCTAAGAAATGGCTTTATAATCTTCCAGTCAGTTCCATATCTTTATGGGAGGATTTTGTTAAAGTCTTTCTTAAGAAATTTTATCCTATCCACAAAACAGCCCTCATGAGAAAGAACATAATGCAATTCAAGCAGGAAACAAATGAACCTTTCTGGAAGTATCTTGAGCGTTTCAAAGACCTTCTTGCCCTGTGTCCCCATCACGGCATAGAGAAATGGCGTCTATGCCAGATTATCTATGATGGATTAGATTACCAAACGAAAACACTTTTAGAATCCATGTGTCAAGGGGAATTTTTGAAAAAAGATGAACATCAGGGGTGGGATCTCTTTGAAACCCTAGCTGAAAAAACCATTCAGTGGGAGTCTTGTCCTGACAAATCCACTTCCACCACTTCCAGAACTGGTACACACTCCAAAGAATCCTCTCTAGCTGCAGAAACCAAGATCACACAATTAATGAAGAGGATAGAGTTGCTTGAGTCAAAGGGAATTCTGTGGTCAACCAGGTCAACCCATTGCCTTTGATTAGACCAGGTTGCACCAACTGTCATGACCTTAGCCATGTTGTTGAGGAGTGTCCATTATCTCAGCTCCACTCATATCAGGAGAACATGAATGCAGTATTGACCAGACCCAATCATCATCCATACTCCAACACTTACAATTCAGGATGGCAGAACCATCCAAATTTTTCATGGAGTCAGTCTGGTCCTGAGCATCATATGCCACCACTTCCATATCCAAACAATGCTCAGTTTCATCCATCCAGTTTCGATCAGAATTCACTGTATGTTCATCCATCTCAAAGTCCACCACAGTCATATCAGTCTTATCAGAATCCTCCACCATTCTACCAATCACAATTCCAATCTCCATATCCTCAACATCCACCCCAAAATAATTCCGAAATATCTGAGTTGAAACAAATGATAGAAACCTTAACAAAAAACCAGCAGCAGGAGTTGAATGAAATGAAGGTCCAAATTGGGCAATTGGCTGAGAATCAAAGAAATTTGTTCCCAAATCAGCCATTGCTAAATCCCAAAGTTGAAGATTCAGGACCCAGTCACTGTCATGCCATTCATACCCTGAGATCTGGTAAACAAGTTGACAATAAGGTTTCTAGTCCACAATCTCATCCAGTACCAAAGCCTACATCTCATGTCCCAATGCCACCAACTTTTGACAAACCACCTTCTAGTACAGAGCCATCCACATCTCAGCCAAGGGGAAAGAAAAGGTAGATGAGCAACCTTATAAGCCTAGAGTACCATATCCAAATAGGCTGAGAAATAACAAGTCAAATGCTCACATGGAGAAGATAAAAGAAACATTCAATAAGGTCCAAATCAATGTCCCTCTTCTTGATGCCATTCAACAAGTGCCATCATATGCCAAATTTTTGAAGGAAATGTGCACCAAGAAGAGGAAGACCCAAGTCCCTAAAAAAGTCTTCCTTGCATCATCCATTAATGAGTTGCTCACTGGTCCAATTCCTGTTAAATACAAAGACCCAGGGAGCCCCACCATTTCATGCATCATAGGACAGACTACAATAAATAGGGCACTTCTTGATTTGGGGGCCAGCATTAATCTCCTACCTTTCTCTGTGTACCAACAATTGGGGTTAGGTGATCTCCTCCCGACCCAAATGACCATCCAATTGGCTGACCGCTCTGTTACTAAACCCAAGGGGATAATTCAAGATGTCCTTGTCAAAGTTGGAGAATTCTTTTATCCTGTTGACTTTGTTGTCCTTGAAACAAAACCAGTGTCAAATTCCAATCAAAGGGCACAAATTCCTGTCATTCTGGGACGACCATTCCTGGCTACTGCAAATGCAATCATTAATTGCCGGAATGGATCAATGAGGTTGACTTTTGGTAACATGACACATGAACACAATGTCTTCCACACACAGCCTCACAAAACAAAAGATCAAACATTTGAGGTTAGCTTCATTAATAACAATTGTGAGGAGGAAAGTGAAGATCCAAAAGATGAGTCACAATCTTGTGATTCTCTTATCCGAGTACCCTGTCAAACGGGGAAAGAAGATTTGGATATTTTCACTTTCAATAAGCCAACTAAGAGTGTATTAGAACCTCCAATTGATATATCCTTTGAAGACTTGTTTGCTGATGAGATCATGTGTTTAGATGAGTCAACTCGGGATAAGTTAGCTAATTGTCCACTTCCGGATGTTGATTTGAGTTTTGAAGAATTATATGGAGAAGAGTTAAAATTTTTCTAAAATTGGAAGTGATGAGATTCTGAGTGAGAGTGGTGATAAGGACTTTGTTTGTGAACGATGTGGTGGAATGAGTATGAATGAAAATAACAACCACTTGAAACTGGAAACACCTAGGGTTAGAATAATTCAGACCGTTTCCCAATGGAGCTCAAGAAAGAGAACACATTGGAACGATGGGAAACGGGCCAGAGGGAAGCGACCAAAAGCCCAGGTGAGAGTTACACTTGTATATTCCTTGTAAAAATTCCTTCCTCTTCCATTTTGTTTCATGCATACATATATCATAATGCATTGAGGACAATGCATGAAATAAGTGTGGGGGAGGGTTTACTAACTTAGAGTTTTTAGAATTTCTTTCTTTTACACTTCTTTTAGAGTTTTTAGATTTTCTTTAATAAATAATAATAATAATAATAATAAAAAAAAAACTTTTTGAAATAAGAGACAAAGTTTTGTTCTATTTTTAAGAAAATTAAGATGTATCTTAGAAATTAAGAAAGCCTTAATTATGACATCTTAAACATAGTTGAAGTAATAGATCTTGTTTGAAATTATAGACTAAGTAAGTAAAATTGGTGAGATATTTTTATCTTGAATTTTTACCTTAGATAAATATGCACTTTACACTTACACATTTCTTGGGATGGAGACAAAGACCAAAAATGCCATATAAATAAAAAAAAAAGAGAGAAAAAGAAAAAAAAATATAAATAAAAGATCACTTATTAAGCTGGATAACTATGCCTCAAGAAGCATGGTTACTCACGCCTAACGGTGATCTCACTTATTAAGCTGGATAATTGTGCCTCAAGAAGCATGATTATTCACGCCTAACGGTGATTATAAATAATCCCCTTTAGTTTTGTGGCCTTTTTCACTCGAGTCCTTTAACCCGAGGGATGTTTTCTCATCTGGTGCCCTAGAACCATCTGGTTTGGGAGTCATCGGTTATAGGCTCGCTACATGGGTGAACTAGAAAGCCTAAGAAAACTAAGGGAAGAAAAGAAAAAAAAAAAAGAAAAATAAATATAATAAATAATGGCTTTATGGTTGGAGTTGAAATCCCAGAAATCTTCACTTACACGGTGTGCATACTATCTAGGTTTTATAAAGATAAAGTATTCAATCCAATTTTGAATTCTTACCTTAATTGAAGACAAGATCTTGCATGGATACTAAGTTTAAGGAAGAATAATTATAGGTGGACTTATGACCTAGGATCACTTATATTTTTGCAAAAATAGTTCGTAAACATGTCTCTTATTCAAAATGAATTTTCAAAATACTAACATTTGTCTTCTTTCTTTATGGATTTTGTGGGTGTAATCCGCTGAAAACCCTCAGGAGACAACACTCCTCCTCTAGGGTAACCTAGAGGTTTAACGGCTTGTTGCACATGCTCAGTGCAATCGCGTCACCTGCGAAAGTGGTGCAATAAATTGGTAGTATAGATTTTCTTTTTCTTTGTTTTGCTCGGGACGAGCAAAAGAATAAGTGTGGGGGTGTGATTAGTACATAATATTGCATATTTTACATCATAATCCCCATGCATATTACAAATAAATATGTGATTTTTACTCCTCTTCTCTACATATTTGCAGGTACACACTTAATGGAGAGATTTCCAAATAATCACTTAATTAACACTAATTAAGTGATTAATCCAAGCTTAAAGGATAAAGCCAAATTCAAATCCAGATCCAGAAAGATCCGCCCAACAAACGAAGATTCTAGATATGCCACGTGGATAACCACCTAACAAACTGATCCCAACAGAAAGATCCGAGCCAACGGCCCAGATCTGGCGGCAGATCCGCGGCAATCCGCGGCAAATCTAGGTCGTTATGACCTCGGATTTTGCGCCAACAACCTTGCTTCTGGATCCTTCACCTGGGTGCTATAAATAGTCCACCTTCACCTGCGAGCAAAAACTGATCAGAGAAGAGAGAGAGATTAGTTCAAAGTTTTGTATTTTGTTAGTTTTTGTTTAGGGTTTTGTAACTCTCTATGATCTTCTTCTCCCTAGATTTCATTGCAAGAGAGAGTGTATGAGAGAGAGAGCTTGTATCATCAAGGAGTGACAACTTGGAGCTATACAAGGATTGATCCATTCTCTACTTCTCTACTTGAGCTTGATTCTAGTTTGATTTCTTTCCTTACTTGCTTTGTTTACTTTCTTGCAATTTAATTCATGTTTAGCTTTTCTTTTGTAATGATGTGTAGCTAATTCTTTCTCCATGTACTAGCTAACCACTACCTTGCTAACATCTAACTCATGGGTGATTGCTTTACTTCATCTTGCAATTTGTATGGTTTTCTCTTCTCCGATGGGTTTCTTTTCATTTCTTGGCAAGTATCTTGTTGTAATTCTCCATATGATTCATGTGTGCCTCACTTGGAGCCTAGTCTTTGAACTAGTGCCTTGATGGAACATGGAGATGGATCACCAATATGCTATTTGTTGTACAACTTCATTATGTCGATTCTTGAATGTTGTATGCCTATTCATTAGCATCCCTTGAGTGTAGCTCTTTTGTTTCCATTATTGAAAGTCTAATTTGTAGGCCGATGACCATCTATGGAGGCTACAAGACAAGTCCAAGAATGAATCCCCATCATCCAAGGGGAAAGTAATTAGACCAACAAGCAAGACATATCCATGCCAATGAATCAACATGAGGCATGCATCACTATCAAGGAGTTTAGTATGTTTTGGCAAGGTAGTTAAGGTTAGCTAGTCATGGTTTTCTTTCATTAAAGTTTTCTAAAGTTTTCTTTTCTTTTAGTGTGAATACAACAAACCTCTTCTTGATTTCTTTTCACTTACCACCATGAACATATCCATACACTCTTTAATTCTTTTCTTTGTGTTTTATTCATTCTTTTAAGCAAGAGAAGAATTCTCGTTTTCTTTTTCTCACGAGTATCGTAACGCTTCTACGCTAGCTCTCCTTGTGGTTCGACTCGGTATAGCTATATGCTATAGCGGAAGATTGGAACAAGGTATATCAATTACATATTCAAAGTGAACAAGAACCAAAGGTGAACTCTAAACCTTGAACCATCTCTTTTACACCTAGTTCTTGTGCAATTAACTTCACGTACCTTGTTTAGTACCAATCACTTTCCTTTCCATCTCATGGGTTTTGAGGTTCCCAATGAGACTATAAGCTCCATCTCTTCATTGTCGTTGAGTTCCTTCAAGGTTGTTGCTTTAACTTCCCATGAAGGAGGAAGTGCACGGATGATCTTCCTTACTCTTTGATCATTGTTGATATCTTCACCTAAAGAAGAGAGTCCATTAGTAATTGGTAAATCTTGTAACCATATCATCTATGGTTTCATTTTCTTGCATGCTAAATGTTTCATATTGGGACCGAAGAAGGTCAATCTTAGCCTTCTTTACTTGTGAGGTCCCCTCATGTGTGACTATCAAATGTGACCAAATCTCATATGCGGATTTGCAATGAATAACCCTAGAAATGTCATCATCATTAAGGGCTTGTAGAAGTGCATAGTGAGCTTTGGCATTGGCATCGAATTCCTTAGTCTCTATTTCGGACCAAGTGGATTCGTCACCGGGGGTACACTAAAGGACTTAGTCACGGCTTTTGCAACTCGGCTACCTAGAGATTGCAAAAATACGGTCATCTTAACTTTCCATATGGGAAAGTTAAGTCCATCAAACTTAGGAGGGGTCTTAATTCCATCGGCCATTTTTACTATATGAATATGAATGAAATGATTAGCAAATTAGGATCTTCTCTAAGGTTGTTAAACCAAATCCTAGAGTCCAAGCTCTGATACCAATTGAAAAAACACCTAGAGGGGGGGTGAATAGGTGTGATTGCTAATCTTAAAAATTTTAACTCTCTAAATGCGGAACCTAAAACAAGTGAGGCTCAACTTAGTACAATTCAACAAGTGTAGCCGAATTCCTCTTGCGAGGCTCTGGACTAAACTCCTCTTGATTCCCCTTGATATGGGTTGAGGTGCTATATGAAGCTCTTGTTTGATGAGTACGGGATTGGCACACACAAGTATGAAAAGGATGATATGAAGAATGATGCAAACACAATGATATATGGCAAGAATTACAAGCAAGCAAATAGTAGCACAAGAAAATTAAACAATATCACAAGTATGCAATAGAAAGCAATAAAGAGCTATTGAAAAGTAAAGCAAGAATTAGACGCAAAGGCAATCACAAACAAGTGATTTGTTTCGAGGTTCGAGCCACCGCTCTACTCCCCGCCTTCACCTCCGTGAAGGGTTCCACTATCCACCGAGGACGCCTTTACAATTTGGTCTACCGAAGACCGAGCACCGAGCTCCACCGAGTACAAAGGACCTCTACCGAAGAGGTTGCTCCACAAGGAAAGGATTACAAGAACAAAGTGATCACAACAAGATCACTACACTATTTCTCAAACTTTTTACAAACACTCTCACTTCAATTACAACTTCACTATAGAATGAGTATAGGATTTTTGGCTCTATGAAGTGTGGTGAGAAAAACTTCAGTTGTAGAGTGATATTAGTAATCAAACACAACTGAAAAATAAGCTCAAAAAGAATTGGAATGAAAGCTTTAACTCTTTTCTTTTCTCTTTTGAAAACAACACAAACTTGAGGATTTTTCTTAGTAATATGAAAGAGAGACTTCTCCTCTATTTATAGGGTTAAAAATAGGTTAAAAACAATTTCTTTTGGTCTTATTTTCTCTGAAAAAGCTCCCCAACAACTCTCCAAAATCTGTTAAAGCTGAAAATAAAAACAGTTTTTCAGAATAGCCCAAAGAGGAAAGAGCCGTTAGGCTATAGCAGGCTTGGCGGTCGACCGGTCCGGTCGACCGCAAGGCCATCTGCAAAGAGCCGTTGGCTCTCGGTCGACCAGTCCGGTCGACCGACCCAAAAGAGGAAACACAGTTTCCTTCTTCCGGTCGACCGGTCCGGTCGACCGAAACAAACTGTGAGCAATTTGCTCTTCGTCGGTCGACCGGTCGGTCGACCGACAGACATGCACAAACAGTGCATGTCCAGACACATCGCCGGTCGACCGGGCCGGTCGGCCGGAGTTGCCTGAAACAGAAAAACTGGGCTGTTTTTGAGTTAGAAAAATTTTGAGAAATATTTTAAAAATACATATAGCTAAGTATTATGCAGAAAATAGTTTATACACATGTTTTATACAAGATTTTCAAGATATAAAGCTTTTGGTACATGTATATATAAACTAAGGCATAAAACTTAGAAATAACCATTTTCAAAACATAGGAAATATATGAAACAAGTGTGTGTGCAAATCCTAGAGCCAAATTTCATATACTCAAACTTTAACATTCTATTTCTTACAATGTTTCTAAGGACTTCAAGATCTTCAAAAGGCTTCTTCATATAATCTTCAACACTTGTTCCTTGAGCCCAATTGGAGTTGACTTGAGTCCAAATCCTTGTATTTGTGAGAGGAGACTTCTAGAATGAATAGAAATCTGAAACAAACTTAAACAACAAATGTTATTAGTACAAATAACTAATATGTTTTGTAATCATCAAAATACACTAATCATGGGTGATTGTAACCTTGGGCCAACATATTTATCTTCAAAACTTGATCTTGCTTTAAAAGAAAAGGATATTATTTTAGAAAAAAATAATGCTTTATCCTCAAAATTTGATTTTATTTTGAAAGAAAATAATTCTTTGAAAAACCAAGTTTTTTTTATTTTTAATAAAAGAGATCTTGTTTTAAAAGAAATTGTTTCTTTAATGCTTTGGTTGAAAAAGAAATCTATTCTTACTTTCAAAGTGAAAAAGAATTTTATTTTTCATGCTCATGCTATTTCTTCTTCTATTATTGATAAGGATATTTGTGTTTTGAAGATGATTTTTTGGGCTCCACTTTGAGCCAATATGCCATTGACCACAAGAGACTAGGGTCCATGTTTCAAAAGAAACAAACTTCACATATGCATGCACACCCTCCATATAAATGCACACCATGTTCACACACATGCCACTCAGTGTTTAAAATGTCGGCCGATATTTCTGAAATGTCGGCCAACATTTCATTTTCAGACCCCTACCGCCATGACATCTCCATCTACATTCTTAATGGCGTTTTGGATTTATCGGCTGAAATTTCAGGTAAAACCCAATATATTGGTCACAATATCAGGTTGAAATTTGCGCCCGCAATTACAGGATGTCGGGTGGAGGGTTTTAAAATTGTTTGGGTTCAGTTTGGGTCCTAACCTGACCCGAAAACCGAACCCGCATCATGTAAGATGTCTTGATTCATCTGCTCTTTAGGTAGATTCCGTACATATCTGAAATCACGACCCATCACCTGTAACTGAACCAGATCCTACTGCTAGGTAGTCAATAACAAGAACAATATGAACAATACGGGATGTCAGTCATCCCCCAGAACCCTGCAGTGAAACCGTATCTCTACTAGCAACCTGTATCTTAGGTCCACCCAAAATGTATACGCTGTCTCCTCCATCAATTTTCTCAATCCCGATGTAAGTTTTCTATTATATTATTATTTAGAATATTTAATATCCATGTTGGGAATATGGAGAGAGGGTGTTTGAAAAAGGTACAAATTCAGTTCGGTGTAAATTTCGCAAGCAAGTATTTAGTGCAAATATTAGTCGTTTGAAACAACATTTGGCAGGAATAAAAGAAAATTGTAAAGAGTGTTTATTAGTTCCTAAGGACGTGAAGGAAAAGGTGAGAGAAATTTATCAGAAATTCTAAGCAAAGAAAGACGTTTAGAATGCTCACATGCAAGCTTTATTAAATGATGTGCATGTTGGGGAGGAAGATAAGCACGATGAGATCATGGAAGTAGAAGAGGGGCCTTCATCTCAAAGCAGCTTATTCAGATGGCTAAAGCCCAAGTGTAAAGGACTGATGGATAGGTTCGCTACCCGTATTGCGGAAGAGTTGGCAACATTGCTAAAAGTACAAAACAAAATGTCCTAAATCCTAAAGCCAAGAAGATGGCAAGGGAAGGTGCGGTGAAGTACAAAGCAAGGTGGTTCTATGAAGCCGGAATTGCTTTTCATACTGTTACATTACCATCTTTTCAACAAATGTTGCAAGCTATTGAAAAGTATGTAGTTGGTATGGAAGCCCCAACCCCTTATGAGTTAAGTGAGATCTTTCTTCAAAGAGAGGTAGAGGAGATGAAACAGAATCTTAAAGGATTCAAGAAGAGTATTACAATTAGATGGAAGCAAACTTATGACAAATGCATGGTCAGATCGAAACATAGGAGCATTATGAATATTATCGTGCATTGTCCAGCGAGAACCACATTCTTACTTTCTCAAGATGCATTGCGGAGAAGCATGATGGAACTTATATTTACAATTTTGTGGATAAAGCAATTGAAGATGCAGGGGAGGAGAATGTAATGCAAATTGTCACGGATAATGCTTCGAATAACATGGCCGCTGCAAATAAGCTTAAATCAAAAGAGGCCTAATATTTTTTGGACGAGTTGTACTGCACACACTGTTAATTTGATGGTAGGAGATATTGCTAAAGTATAGCCCATCCGAAATGCAATTCTAATGGCGAGAATGTGACGATTTACATTTATAGTCATACCATCGCGCTTAGCATAATGTGGGAGTTCACAGGTGGAAGAGATTGTTAGACCCGGGGCCACTAGATTTGCAACTGTAAATCTATCTTTGCATTCTATGCGGGAAAAGGGGAAAGAGTTGAAGCAAATGTTCACTTCTACAATGTGGATGAATCATCCACTTTCTAACAAGGATGCAGGAAAAAAGTATATCTAAAATAGTCATAATAGATACTAGATAGAAAGCAAATAGTAATTACAAACTTATCAGATATCATATTCATATATCTAATTTTTTTGTAGGTTGCTGAAATTATTGGAAGTAATAAATTTTGGTACAATGTTGATCTTGCTCTCAAATGTTTTTCTTCATTGGTAAAAGTTCTTCGAAGAGTTGATGGTAACAAGCCATTCATGGGCTTTCAATATGGTGACTTGACAATGCAAAAGAAGAAATTGCAAGAAACCTCAACCATGAAGAGAGAAAAGTTATTCCAATGTGGAAGCTTATTGATATAAGATGGAATGAAAAGTTAAAGGGACCTTTGCATAAAGCAGGCTACTACTTGAACCTATAGTTCAATTATAAGAAAAAGGAGGCTACTGAAAAGGCTGGCATATTCATGAATGGATTTGTCGAGTGCATGAACATGTTTTATCCAAATGACCCTGAAAAGGTGGAGAAGATCGGTGAGCAAATGGCTATATATCTACACCAAAGAGGATTTTTTGGGAGAGATCTTGCGAAGAATGGAGTTAAAAATCCTAACCTCAATCCAGGTAAATGTACACAAGTGATATAATGTGTACACACACTACAAGTTTCACAAATTAAAATTACTAACTTTTTTTAATTTTCTAGTTAATTGGTAAAACTTTTTTGGGACTGATACTCCTGAATTAAAGGAAATGGTAATGAGAGTTTTGAACTTGACAACTAGCTCTTCTGGTTGTGAAAGGAATTGGAGCACATTTGAGATTGTATTGCAATTTACATATTAATACATTACAAACAATGATTCTTTTTGAAATTTCTAGTTACTAATTTATATTGTATTGAATGCTTCTTTTTTGTAGATTCACACTAAGAAGAGAAATAGGCTAAGTCACAAAAAGTTACGTGACTTGATTTTTGTCAAGTTAAATGCTAGGCTTAGAAACCAGCTTATCTTGAAAACTAGAAATCTTTTATCCACTTATGATAATGAAAAAGGGTCACGGATTGATTGGTGCCTCCAAAGCAGAATGGTGAACCGCATATCAATAGTGATGATGAAGTATTTCCCGGAGAAGGATTGAGTTGGAGGCAAGTTGCAAAATCTATGGGAGCTAATCCGAAGAGAAGAAAAAGTGTCAGAACAAAAACTTACAAAAAAGAAAAAGGAACTAAAGGAGCATCTTCATCAAAAGAAAAATCAAAGAACTGACAAGGAAGAAGATGAAGAAGAATTTTCATCAACGGAATCATCATCGGAGGAGGATCTAAACATTGACATTCCTTTGGAGGAGGATTCGTTGGAGTCCGAGCATGGAGAGGCTTGATAATGAATGAATTATTTATAACTTTTGGGCTTAGACTCTTGCTTTAGGAATTTGCATAATATACAATTATTGAATTGTAACTTTTAAACACTTGAATCTTATTTGATTAGTTGCTTGCTTCTAACCTTCTAGTTTATAGTTGGTTTTTTGTTTTTATAATCTTTTAAATCAATTCATGATTGAATGATCAAAAGATTGAATATTAACTTTTTGGCTCTATATATTATTTCTTTGGTTGATATTATATGTATTGATCTATTTTTATATTTTGTAGGCTGGACATTTGGTTGGTTGGTTTTGAAAGTTGGAGCAATTGAGAAATTTTTACAATGGATTAGTGAGTGTATGCAAAATGTTAAGATAAATGTACCTATCTTAAACATATTTATATAGTTTTGCATAAGTTGTGTATATATTGCCTTGATAAGAATTTTAAGATTATATTATTTAAGACATGTAAGACATATATTAAATGTCCGAAATTTACTATATGTCCTCAAAATATCTCTGAAATTTGAAATCTGACATCCGATTACGACATCTAACATTTCTCCGATATCCTACATTTAAAACACTGATGCCACTATGTATGCTATAGTGTACACATGTACACATTGTGGTCGCAAAGGTCACCTTACAAAATTTTATTATGATAATGTTTCCAATTTGCAAGTAAAAATATTTGGGCTAGAAAATGTACTAACTCCCAATGACCCAGGAAAGTTTAGGTACCAAGATCCACTCCTATTGTATTTGATGTAGGCGTGGGCTCTCACAAGATGTGAGAGCATTGGTGCCTTGATGGTGGATACAATCAGAACTAGATGGACAAATTAATGGATGCATCACTATCAAGGAGTTTAGGTGGGAGGACTACCTTGTTTTTGGAGAAATGGAGATTAGTTCTATCGGGTTGAAACTATCTATATCTCCTTACTATGTTTTGTATGCTTTAAATTGAATAATTATTGGCATATCATTGTTCACATATTTTGATCATATTTACAGGATTTGATTATGTGTTTAAATGTAAATTTAGTTAGAACTTGTGATATACTTGTATAGCTCTTGAGATACACTCATGATTTTATGCAAAATTGATTCATACCTTTCGTGTACTCAATTATTATTTAGTTATATGTATATATTCTAGTTTTGATGACTCTGAGCATTTACATCAATGACTAAGTTTGTTTCTCGATTATATTTTGGTGTTCTTATGCAAATCTTATTTTGATTATATGTCTAAATGCAATTTTTGTTAAAACTTGTGATTATACATGTATAATTTATGAGTTACAATTGATTCTTATGCTTTACATGTTATATTGTCTTCATATACTCGTTGTTGTTTGATTGTACTTGTATGACCTAGTTTTGATGATTCTTACATTTATACATGTACTCCTTTATTTCTTTTGATATCACACTTGTACATGTCTTGATTCTTTTTAAGAATGTTTTTACTTCATGTATGTGCAAATTTTGTTAAAACTATATGATATATATGTTATATCCTTGAGTCACTTTAGTTACATGCCATATTTTCTTTGTGTACTCATTTCATGTTTGGATATATATGGATGCTTTAGTTTTTACAAAACTCACTTATATTTCGAATTTTGTTTTTACATCCTCAATGTGTTTCTTGAATAGTTTTTAATGAAAATAGAATCTTTCATGATATTTGTTTTCATGTTTATGAAAAAGAATTTCATATAGGTTTTAAGAAAATTGAGCTTCATTGTTTTATCTTCATGAAAGTGTTATTTATATGACTCTTGTACACTCTTTATCTTTTGTTTACTCATGATTTTAGATTCATGAGCATTATGTGCATTGTAGATTTTGGATGTCAATTCTTATTTAATTACAATTTTTCATAAGATATACATGATTTGGTTTATGTTTGAATAATTTTGAACTAGTTTTCATAAATATTTTAAATTAGTTCTTCCATTCTTCATTCGGTACTAGTTTTCAATTTGAACCCAACTCTTTTCAAATTATTATTTTAAAAACTTCTATCCATAGAGGGCGGTTGGATGGGCGACCATGCCTTGTTTGCTCTCAATGACTATTCTTTTTAACATGTGCATATTAGGGAGGTATATCAATGAGTTATACACTTGTTTATCATGAAAATTGGCTTTTATATACTCATTCTTGTTTACTTATATATGTATGCATTCATATTTCAAATGGTAGTTCTATTGACATACATACATATATGTGATTCTTTGTACTTGTTTAACAATGTCCAGACATGTTTTTAATAGTAGAAATTAATTTATACTAAGCTTGATTTAGTCATAAATATTAATTGGTATCTTTTACAAGTTTATGTATTAGTTTTGTTGGTGTTTCAAAAAAGAAGGAGAAATTTCTTGAGTTTACTATCAATTAGTATCAGTTATTACAATTGGTATCTATCCTTCAAAATTATTTTAGAATTTCAAAATTGGTATCATGGGCTTTCGCTTTCTATTTGATTGGTATCGTGTTTAAACTTTCATTTGGTATCAATATTATTTTGCAAATTAGTATCTATGCTTATGCTTTCAATTGGTATTTCTAGTTTTCCAATTGGCATTCATGTTTTGTGTTAAAATTCGTATCTTAGAAAATTATAGTTTTATTTTATTTTCAAATTTTGTTTTTTATGTTTATTGCCTATATGCAAGAGTGGTTAACTTCTTCTCTATATATAAATTTTTGATGAGTATATTGTATAAGGAAGAGCTTGGCCTCTCTCTATATCTACACATGTATAGGGGGAGCTTATCATCTCTATCTATACATTGTACATTATACTGATGTGGGTTAGGGTTTTGTCATCCCTTCTCCATGTAATGTATGTATAAATGGAGAGTTAACTTGATGTCTCTCCTATTCATATACATGTACTTTATTTTGTGAACATTTTTAATGAATTAACAAAAAGGGGGAGAGAATTTTAGAGTTTATATAAGCATGCTATGTTTGCATATATGTGTTTATATTCATGATTCGTGTTCTTAATTTGTTTGATATTTATGAGATTACATTGAATATTAATATATTTTATTGTTATGGATGAGTTAAGAGGGAGTTTTTATAAAGCTTTTCTAGATTCATGCATATATAACTCTATGAGTTTTGTCATCATCAAAAAGTGGGAGATTGTTGGCTCAAAAGCCCATCACTCTAGTTTTGAAGATGACTAACTCATGTAGTTATAGTACTAATGATCTTGTTGTGTTTAAGTTTCAAATATTGATCAAGATCTTAGTTGGTGTTTAACTTCTTAGAAGCTAACACACAGTGATTCAAGACCTAAAGCTTATAGCACATATCAAACACTCAAAGAGGAGTCTAGCTCAGAGAATCAAGTTTGGATCAAGTCAATTTGGAGAAGAAGATTTACAAGAAGACTTGAGTATAAAGTTTGTAATTTAGATCACTTGTAAAGAATAGATGAGTTTTGATTGCTCAAGCTTACCACATACACATAAAAGTTTAGTTTTCGTTTTAACCATTTTGGTTTCACAAGTTTATGCTTATACGATTTTTTAATAGAATAAGTTTTATAGTTTGGAATATGTGTTGGATTCCATCCACACAAATTAAAGCTTCAATTGTTTATAGAAACTTATTTTTGTGTGTTTTAAGTTTCGGTTTATCAAGTATATGTTTTTCGGTTTTATGAATAGATTTCATCAAAACAAGTTTACATTGGTTTATACATATATTGTAGTTCATCCATATACATTGTTGCTTTATAAATTTTTAAGTAACTTATTTTGGTAAATTTAGTTCATGGATTTAAGTTTTGTATTCATCAAAACTTATTTTTATGCTCTTTTGTCAAAAACAAGCGTATATCATTTATTATGTGTATTGGATTCTATTCATACGCATTGTGCTTCAAATGTGTTTCAATAACTTGTTTTTATATTTATGCAAGTTGATAAGGAAAAGAGTTAGTGAAGTATAATTCGCACAGATATTCAACAAAAGAGAGAAGGTTTAGAGTCAACCTTAGGTGCTTAATCACTCCGAAGTGTATTCACAGTGTGTAATGTACTCCTTTCCAAATCACCGTAGTAGCATAAGTATACGGGTCGAATCCACAAGGAGAGCTCACGATGGAAGCTTTACGGTTTGATGTTGAAGAAAGACAAACGAAAGTTCTTCTTTGTTTCAAAAGAATGAAAAAGACATGGGAAAATAGGTGAAAGAATTGGTTGTGGTTTTGTACATGGAAGTAAAAATGATGAAAAGAGAATGAAAAGAATTTGAAAACAAGAATTGCTTTTAGGAAGAAAACTAAAGTAGAGAAACTTGCAAAAGACTTTTAGAATGGAAAAAGCCATGACTAGCTAACCTTACTAACTTGCTAACTTACTAATCTCCGTTAGAGTGAAGCATGCCTCATGTTGATTCATCGGCAAGTGTTTATCTTGCTTGTTGGTCAAGTTACTTTCCCCTTTGATGGATGGGTGATCATCTTGGACTTGTCTTGTAGCCTCATTGATTTCATCGGCTCTCAAGATAGAATTTCATGGTGGAATTGGGGAGTGTCACTCAAGGGATGCTAAGGAAGAAGATACAAAATTCATTAGACATTCAAGGCCATACAACAAGTTAGCATTGAAGTAAGAAAGTTGTACAACAAATAGCATATGTTTGGTGTTCCATCTCCATGTTCCATCAAGGCACTTGTTCTAATACAAGGCTCTAAATGAGGCACACATGAATCATATGGAGAATTACAACAAGAGATTGCCAAGAATGAAAGTAACCCATCGGGGATGAAAAAGACTCAACATTTGCAAGATTAAGAATTAGCATTCACCCAAGAGTTAGAAGTTAGCAAAGTTAGTTGTTAGCTAGTCATGTTAGAAGAAGTTAGCTATCCATTACAATAAAGAGAAAACAACAAGACATCATGCTATGAAAGTAAAGCTTGAATGAAATAAAGCAAGTAATGAAAAGCGCTAGAAATTGCAAAAGAAGAGAAAGTAGATTTGATTAATCCTTGCTCTAAGTTGTCACACCTTGAGTACAAGCTTTCACTCTCTCACTATCTCTCTCTTGCAAAATTTCTAGGAGGAAGAAGAAGACTAAGAGCAATAAAACCTAGAGAAAAACTAAAAATACAAGCTCTTTCCTCTATTTTCTCCTCCCCTTTTGCACTGCCCTGATGGTCTATTTATAGGCCTCAAGAGAAGAAGGCTCCAGAATCAGATAGCTGGGGATCAATCGCTGCCCCAACGGCCAGATTCCTGCCGCGGAAACACGGCCAGAGCCGCGTTTTCGCGGCAGAATCTAGGCCGTTATGCCAGCAATTTCTGTTACTGGTTTGTTACAGGTTGTTATCCACGTTGGCGCTTTTAGAAGGCTGACTGGGCGCATGGATGAATCCAGAAACTGGGCTATTCTTTTGGGCTTCTTTTAGGCCTTTAATTAATCCTTTTTATTCTTGATATTTACATGGATTTGTGGGCCTCTTCTCCATTAAAATATGGACCTGCAAAAATAGAGAGAAAAGGAGTAAAAAAACCAATTTTTATTGATAATATGCATAATATAGAGGTGGAAGATGATGCAAAAATGAACTATAATCACACCCCCATACCTAGCTTTTGCTCGTCCCAGAGCAAAAAAAGAAAGAAAAGAAAAATCTTAACTAGATTATTACACCACTTTCGTTGGTGACACGATTGCACTGAGCACGTGCAACAAGCCGTTAAACCTTTAGGTTACCCTAGAGGAGTGTTGTCTCCTGAGGGTTTTCAGGGATTGCACCCACAAAATCCATAAAGAAAAAGAAAAGTGTTAGTGAAAATTTTGATCCATGTTTTAAAGATTCTTACTTGAGTTATAGGTTTCAGGTTACCCTAAACTTGTCATTCCTCTTATAAGCGTCTATTTAGAGTTTTGTTTTCAATTTAGGTTAAGTTTTTAAGGAAAGATCAAAATCTAGATTTTGCATCAATCCTAGTATATATACATCTATAAATATGAAGGATCTTTCTTAGACTAAGTTCATTTTTTTACTAATATATATAACATTTTTTTTCTTTTTTTCTTTTATTTACAATATTTACTTATTTACATTTCCTTAGCTTCCTTAGGCTTTCTAATTTACCCTTGTAACGAGCCTCTTACCGATGACTCCCAAACCAGTCGGTCTTAGGGCACCAGATGAGAAAACATCCCTCTGGGTTTGAGGACTCGAGTAAACTAGGCCACGAATACTAAGGACTTAATCACCTTTAGGCGTGACTAGCCATGCTTCTTGAGGCACGACTAACCAGCTTAATTAGTGGTTAAGTATTTATTTAGTTATTTATATACATAGATATATATATATATATATTTTTATATATATTTTTATATATATATATATGTAAATAAAGTCACAAAGTCTTTGATTAATCCTTCAATATGTTTAATGTATATTCTAAAGAAAGAATTAAAATCTAGTAATCTTTCTTTTCCTTTTTTACTTAACCTAAAAATCTAACAAAACTCCTCTTTTCAACTTATAATTAGAAATCATAGTTAAGAGCTTCCTTAATCCCTAAAGTCAAGCTTTGATTCTTTAAACATGGATCAAGAATTTCCTTTTTTTCTTTTTCTTTTTTATATATTTTTTTAATTTATTTTTCTAAAAGAAAAAGTAAAATCTAAAAGAAAATCTAAAAGAAAATAAAAAACCTAAAAAGAACACGAAAATAAAAAAAAAAGCCTAAAAAGAAAATGAAAATCCTAGGTTAGAATCTACCCCCCCATACCTATCTCATGCATTGTCCTCAATGTATGCAAGATAAAAAGATGCATGAAATAGGTAAAAGGTATGAAATCACTCCCTCCGTCTCTTTGGACCAGTGGTGGTGCTGGGTCCAGCCGACTGAGATCGCCGAAACCCGCCTCAATTCGGTCTATCCTAGAGGATTGCTCCTCCACCTTCTTCCTAAGTCTTACCTGCCCCCTAAAAATTTTCTTCATGCCCTTCCAGATGTTGGACATGAAGGCACGTGAATCGGTTGGGGGTTCCTGACGCCAAAATTCAGGTCATCTTCATCCTCTAAACTTTCCTCCGAAGGACTCCACCGGTATATCTTCGGGCTGGACACTAGGAGTCCAAACCGCGTGCAAACAGATGTTATAAGAGCTGGTGGGTCGCTCAGGTGTCACAAACACTCAGTCAAAGGAATCAAATATGGAGTCCGGTAGGAAAGGCCTACACAGACGCGTAATCAGAATAGGGTGGGAGTGTTTGGCACCCCGAGTGCGGGAGGAGTTGGCAATGATTGCGTGAAAGATGACCTTATTTAAGCAGACCGTGTGTTGCCTGGTCATTAAATCGTGAATTATTTGCAACACTGGGCGATTGAAGGAAGTTGTGTGGTCCAGCCCTAAAATGTTACGTTGGATCCAGCGTCCAACGTATTGTACGTTCCTAAAGGTAGTGCTGGCCTTTAGCCCGCGGTCCTGCTCAGTGCAGCGAGCCCCCATGAGTGTCATATAATCGATCAGTGGGAGGGGATCGCTGTGCTGTGGGTGAATGGGGACATGTGTGTATTCCTCAAGAAGAGGAAGAGTGATGAACAAGTCGCCCAAGGGCATGTGTACGGTGAATTGGTATGTGTGTGTGTCAACAGATGCATGGTCAATATTAGTGTAGAACATTGTCACCAATTCGGGACAAAAAGGCATCGTTCTCAGAGTTATCGTACACTAACATATACAAATCCCAAGCCCTAATTCGATCCAGAAAAATATGGCCCTACCCATTCGGATCACATAATATTTTCCCAAGTCTTTCTCAGCAAATATCAAAGGTGCCATGCTAATAATCTAGGATCAAAGCAATAAAATTGGAGAGATCAAGATTCAAACCGCCTCCGAAATTCGTGGGGGGAAAACAAATCTCGATCTTGCAGAGGGCACAGGAGATGGATTCGGGAAGATGTGGCACAGATCGGCCACCAGGGAACAAAATCGATCGGTGAAGACTTTGGCGGCGCTCCAGAAACGTCAGTACAGCCGCGGATCTGCGGCTCTGGTCGCAGAGTCGGGGCTTTCTTGGAGAAGCAGAGGATCGGGAAAATTTGGTGAGGCGGCGCTTTGAGAGGGGTTTCAGATCTGAGGTTGATTTTGCGTTTGAGGGAGTAGAAGTGGGTTAAGAGGATATTTATAGGAGGGAAAAGATTGGGAGTTCCACTTTTATCCCTAGGTAAAAAGATATTTACAAACCTAGGGACTTAAAATTTTGAAAGAAGGAGTTTGACCCTAGGGAAAAAGAGTTATGGAGAAACCTAGGGTTTTGAGGGATTTGAATTTTGAAAGTTGTAGAACTCTTTGAAGGAATTTGCACAAAAGTCCCTCATTTTCTTCTTTTTTTTTATATATTTATTTACAAAAAGTGTACAAAAACTATTTACAAGGAATATGTACAAGTGTGTCCATTGCCTAAGCTTTTCTTTGGTCGTTTCCCTCTAGCCCGTTTCCCATCGTTCCAGTGTGTTTGTTTGCGCGGGCTCAGTTGGGAAACGAGTGCAATTATTTTCTGAGCCTTGGCATTTCCAGTCTCAATGGCTTTTTGTTATTCATCCTCATTTCACCACAAGGTTCACTGAAAATTTCTTCATCACCACTTTTTTCACTCTGAACTTCTTCATTCCCAATGTTAAGAAATTCCAGCTCTTCTCCATACAAATCCTCAAAACTAAGGTCAACATCTTCCTTCAGAGTTGTACAATTAGTTAACCGACCCCGGGTTGGCTCATCCAGACACATGATTTCATCAGCGAAGAGGTCTTCAAAAGTTATATCAATTGGAGGTTCTTGAATCATATCCTCATGGGATACATTCACGGTTGGCTCACTGAAAGTGAAAATATCCAAATCAACTTTCCCCTTTTGAAAGGGTACTCGGATAACAGGATTTTCCACTTCAAGAGAATCACAAACTTGTGACTCATCTTTACTTTTTTCCTCACAATTGTTTCTGACAAAGTTAACCTCGAATGTTTGATCTTTAATCCTCACATCGTGACATTCACTTCCTTCAATAAAGTTATCCTCATTGACCATTTGCAATTTATGATGGCATCTGTCCAGAATGGTCGTCCATCGTTTGAGCATGACACAGGTTGTGTCAAGAACTACTATGTCCCCAACTCGTAAGGACATCGTGATCCCTTGGGTCTCTTGACAGAGCAATCAGCCAGTTGTATCGTCATTTGGTCGGGCGAGATCACCTAATCCTAATTGTTGATACACAGAAAAAGGCAGGAGATTGATACTGGCCCCAAATCAAGTAGTGCCTATTGATGGTAGTCTGTCCTATGACACAAGATATGGTCGGGCTCCCTGGGTCCTTGTATTTGACAGGAATGGGCCCAGTGAACAACTCACTGATGTGTGATGCCAGGAAGACTTTCTTAGGGACTTGTGTTTCCTCTTCTTGGTGCACATTTCCTTTAAGAATTTGCATATGATGGCACTTGTTGTATGGCATCAAGAAGAGGGACATTGATTTGGACCTTGTTAAACATTTCTCGTATTTTCTCCATATGAGCATTCAACTTGTGATTTGTAAGCCTATTTGGAAATGGTACCCTAGGCTTATAAGGTTGCTCACGATTTTTTCTTTTCCCTTGGCTTTTGATGGCTTAGTACTAGAAGATGGATTGTCAGAAGTTGGTTGTACTGGAACTGGAGGGGTTGACTTTGGTACTGGATGGGATGTTTGAGTAGAAACCCTATTATCTACCTGTTTTCCAGATCTCAGGATATGAATAGCGTTGCAATGACTGGGGCCCATGTCTTCCACTTCATGCAAAGGGAAGTGATTTTTGGGATTGGGCATTGGCTGACTTGGAAACATTCCTTTTTGTCTCTCATTGAAAAAATTATTCAGTTGCCCATTTGGACCTGTACTTTGTTCATATCCTGTTGATGGTTCTTCATTAGGGTTTCTATCATCTTTTCCAACTTTGATAGTTTGTCATCTGAATCATTCTGGGGTGGATGTTGGTGATATGAGACTGCAAGTGTGTTTGATAGTGTGGTGGGCTCTGATAGGATTGTGATTGTGGTGGACTTTGATATGGATGAAAATTCGGTGAATTACGATTGAGACTGTGTTGAGGAGGGTGAGCATTATATGGATGTGGAAATGGTGGCCTATGTTGCTCAGGACCAGACTGACTCCACGAAAAATTTGGATGGTTCGCCATCCCGAATTGTACGTATTGAGTATGGATTGTGATTGGGTCTGGTAAAAGCGGCTTCGTATTCTCCTGATATGATTGAGACTGATATACAGGACACTCCTCGAATACATGGTTGAGGTCATGAAAAAGGTGCAACCCGGTTTGACCATAGGTGATGGGTTGACCTGATTAACAGCAGAATGTTCCCGTGATTCAAGCAGTTCTATCCTCTTCATTAATTGTGTGATCTTGGCTTCAGCAGGTATAGAGGATTCTATGGAATGCATACCGGTTCTGAAAGTAGTGGGAGTAGGTTTATCTGGGCATGACTCCCACTGAATGGTTTTCTCAGCTAAAGCTTCAAAGAGATCCCACCCCTGATTCTCATCTTTCTTCAAAAATTCCCTTGGCACATGGATTCAAGGAGTGTTTTCGTTTGGTAATCTAGTCCGTCATAGATAATTTGGCATTGACGCCATTTCTCTATGCCGTGATGAGGACATAAGGCTAGGAGGTCTTTGAAACGCTCAAAATATTTCCAGAAGGGTTCGTGCGATTCCTGCTTGAATTGCATGATTTTTTTTTCGCATGAGGGCTGTCTTGTGAATGGGGTAAAATTTCTTAAGAAAGACTTTACAAAATCATCCCATGAAGATATCAAACTGACGGGAAGATTGTAAAAGCCATTTCTTAGCTAAGTCTTTCAGTGCAAAAGGTATGAACCTTAACCTAACAGCATCCTCAGTCAATTGAGAAATTTCATCATTACGCATACTTCTTCAAACTCTCGAATGAAGAAGTATGCGTCCTCAGACTCTAAACCATGGAATCGAGGAAGTGTATTGATGAATTGGTTTCAGCTCAAAATGATTTCCATTTGTAACAGGGAGAAGAATGCATGATGGAAGGGAGGTGCGAATCGGATAGAATCTGTCTTGAAGCGAAACGTTGTTTTCCATTGTGTGAAGTGGTGGTGTTGGTGCAAGTGTAGAAATTCTAACAAGTCTTGCAGAATCTGGATCCCGGTACCACTCTTGCATATACAGTCACAAACAACGTTCACCGATCACACCAGCGAAAAGAAAAAATAACAAACAATAAAAGAAAAATCAATCCCAAGCTATCTAGGATTCCTGGACCTAGACGACTCCTAACTGTTCGATGAACCAAAGAAGGTTGTTGCTTGAATCAGACCACAGCTAATCAGCCAGGTAGGGACAAAATACGGTGGGAGGTATCCGTGCGTAAGCAACGGGCCTTAATTACGCCAAACCACGGTATCTTCGAGGCTTAACCTCTTAATCCCCAGCTTAGACACTGATTTCACCGAGAGTATGAATCAAAATCAACTTCCAACTTCAGCCGATCTCCTACTGAGTCCGGATGTCCCTAGGGCCAACGTCTATCAGATTTTATTAAAAGGCTTGGGATTGTGAGTGCTTGGAAAAAATGATTTTTGGGCCAAGGAAAGGGTGATGAAATCCCCCACCTTATCTTATTTATGGGGTGATGCCCTAAAATCAGTTTGGTGCAAGTGTACAGTATAAGCAAACAAGGTTCACTCAAAGCGATATAAATCAACCAAGAAGTGAGTCCTAGTCAAAATGCAATGCGCACGTACCTTGCTCCAGCACTCTTCAACAGTAAAGTAAATGAATTGAAAAGACACGTGCCTAGAAATGCAAATGTCTAATCAATTTTTTAACTTTGCAACCAATATTTTACTGTTGATTATTAGCAGGAATATGGTGAAGCATACAAGAATTTAGTACTGCAGCAGCTGTATTTTTGCAGAGCAAGCAACCCTGCAGAAAACTGTTAGTAGTTCACTCCTCTTTGTCGCGGATCTGCGGCTTTGGCCATGGAATCGCGGCAAATCAGAGGGCAACTGGTCTCTGCTTTCCGGAGCAGAGGCCCAGGGCCACTTATATGTCACTGCAATGCTAGTTTTCCTGTTTCTTCACCTGTAACCTGCAACAGAGAAGAAAGTTCGTTTAGTTCTTCAATTGAATCAAAACCGTTGCTCTCCCCGCAACGGCGCCAAAAATTTGATAAGGAAAATAGTTAGTGGAGTATAATTCGCACAGATATTCAACAAAAGAGAGAAGGTTTAGAGTCAACCTTAGGTGCTTAATCACTCCGAAGTGTATTCACAATGTGTAATGTACTCCTTTCCAAATCACCGTAGTAGCATAAGCTATACGGGTCGAATCCACAAGGAGAGCTCACGATGGAAGCTTTACGGTTTGATGTTGAAGAAAGACAAACGAAAGTTCTTCTTTGTTTCAAAAGAATTAAAAAGACATGGGAAAATAGGTGAAAGAATTGGTTGTGGTTTTGTACATGAAAGTAAAAACGATGAAAAGAGAATGAAAAGAATTTGAAAACAAGAATTGCTTTTAGGAAGAAAACTAAAGTAGAGAAACTTGCAAAAGACTTTTAGGATGGAAAAAGCCATGACTAGCTAACTTACTAACTTGCTAACTTACTAATCTCCGTTAGGGTGAAGCATGCCTCATGTTGATTCATCGGCAAGTGTTTGTCATGCTTGTTGGTCAAGTTACTTTCCCCTTTGATGGATGGGTGATATCTTGGACTTGTCTTGTAGCCTCATTGATTTCATCGGCTCTCAAGATAGAATTTCATGGTGGAATCGGGGAGTGTCACTCAAGGGATGCTAAGGAAGAAGATACAAAATTCATTAGACATTCAAGGCCATACAACAAGTTAGCATTGAAGTAAGAAAGTTGTACAACAAATAGCATATGTTTGGTGTTCCATCTCCATGTTCCATCAAGGCACTTGTTTTAAGACAAGGCTCTAAATGAGGCACACATGAATCATATAGAGAATTACAACAAGAGGTTGCCAAGAATGAAAGTAACCATCGGGGATGAAAAAGACTCAACATTTGCAAGATTAAGAATTAGCATTCACCCAAGAGTTAGAAGTTAGCAAAGTTAGTTGTTAGCTAGTCATGTTAGAAGAAGTTAGCTATCCATTACAATAAAGAGAAAACAACAAGACATCATGCTATGAAAGTAAAGCTTGAATGAAATAAAGCAAGTAATGAAAAGCGCTAGAAATTGCAAAAGAAGAGAAAGTAGATTGATTAATCCTTGCTCCAAGTTGTCACACCTTGAGTACAAGCTTTCACTCTCTCACTATCTCTCTCTTGCAAAATTTCTAGGAGGAAGAGAAGACTAAGAGCAATAAAACCTAGAGAAAAACTAAAAATTACAAGCTCTTTCCTCTATTCTCCTCCCCTTTTACACTGGCCCTAATGGTCTATTTATAGGCCTCAGGAGAAGAAGGCTCCAGAATCAGACAGCTGGGGATCAATCGCTGCCCCAACGGCCAGATTCCTGCCGCGGAAACGCGGCCAGAGCCGCGTTTCCGCGGCAGAATCTAGGCCGTTATGCCAGCGATTTCTGTTGCTGGTTTGTTACAGGTTGTTATCCACGTTGGCGCTTCTAGAAGGCTGACTGGGAGCATGGATGAATCCAGAAACTGGGCTATTCTTTTGGGCTTCTCTTTAGGCCTTTAATTAATCCTTTTTATTCTTGATATTTACATGGTTGTGGGCCTCTTCTCCATTAAAATATGGACCTACAAAAATAGAGAGAAAAGGAGTAAAAAACTAATTTTTATTGATAATATGCATAATATAGAGGTGGAAGATGATGCAAAAATGAACTATAATCACAAGTTCTAAAAAAAATTGAATTTTCATTTAGAAGTTTGGTTTTGGAAAAAATACAGTTTTTGTTTAAGATTATATTTTTCTTATCTCAAAATAGTTCACATGTTTATAATATTGTTGATTTTTAATCACACATATTTGTGCAACATTGTATTTACATGGACTTATTTTTGTGGAATTTATTGGGATTTATTGGAATTTAAATGGGTTTCAAAATGTCATTTAAAAATCACTTTATTTTTGATTTTGGGCTGCTGCCAGTCGATCGATGGCTAGAGCCAGTCGACACACGGTCGACCGATGTGCACAGACATGCACAAGCCTAAGGAACCAGAGTTCGATCGATCGGGCGATCAACCGCAGTAAAGTTCGGCCGACCGACTGATCCTGCAGTGCTCTCGGGTTTTGCTTGATCGACCGGACGGTCGACTGGCAGTCCCCAATGGAAAAAAATATAGCCGTTTGGCGATCGACCAGCCGATCGATTAACAGGCCATTTCTGGACCCTTTTTTAGCCTAATGGCTAGTTTTTGGCTGGCCCTATATATAGGGGTTTTCGCCAGATTTAAAAGACAATTTTCAAGAGCTATTTTTCTTACATTCAACTGAGTTTTCAAACAAGTTTTTGGACCTCAAAATCTACATCTTCTTATTTGTTTCAAAGTTTATGGAAAATCAAAGAAAACAAGTTTTGGGAATTCAAATTTCAATTTTTCTATTTCTATATCATTCAAGAAGTTTTCCCAAGTGCTTTCTTTTGTGCTTCTTTTTCAAAATTTTTGTTTTCTCCAAATTTTGAGCTATTCATTACAAAATCTATCTTCTAAGATCTTGTATTATGAGAGGTGTTATTTGTGATCTTTGTGATCACCAAGTGTTGTAACCCATCTTTTGCTTTGTGTTTATCTTTGTGTCTTCCCTTTTGTGTAGAGGTTATTGCTTTGTGCATAAGCTTTGTGCCCTGGCTTAGTTCTTGTGTAGGAGTTGTATCCTTTGTGGAGTCCTTAGTGGAGAGAGTTGAAATCCTTCTAGGTAAAGGCGGGCATGTAGAGCTTGGTACTTGAACCTCGAAACATATCTTTGTGTTTGAGTTTGAATATCTCTCTCTAAACTCTACTCTCTTTATATCTTGCATTACTATTATTTTTTTTTTATACATGCTTGATATTATTTAGGTGCTCACACTTGTATTAATCCAAGAGAGCTATTGAAGCACCTCAACTCTTATAAAAGTAGAATCTTGAGGAGAAGTTCTAGAGTTCTTCACCGGAAATTCAGCTTCACTCTTTGAATATTTATTGTGATAGTGTAAATTTTTTAATTTCGCATTATTGACCATTAGATTAGCACTACACCTATTCACCCTTCTCTAGGTGTACTTTTAACGTGTAGGCTGTTGACTCGCTTGGTGCCCATCAGGGTAGGTCCTATTATAGGCTGACTTCGAGCAGTCAATGCGGGCGAGCCTCGATTTTTCAAGCGGCTCTCCGAGAGGTCGATGTCAGGGTGAAGACCCGTATAGGATATTGACTCACTTGGGTGGCCATCAAGGTAGGTCCCATTATAAGCTGACTCTAATAAGTTAATGTGGGAGAGGCTCGATCTTTCAGGAGGCTCCCGAGGAGTCACTATTAGGGTGAAGACCGGTGTAGGTTATTGACTCGCTTAGGTGGCCATCAGGGTATTATTAGTCTGCATATATGAATCTGCATCATATATTTCAGAAAAAAAATTCAAAAAAATCTGTCAGGACAAAATGCATATATTTCAGAAAAATTTCAAAAAATCATGAAAATCTAAAATATTGAAAAACATTATTTGAAACAAAATCGGTCAAATCTGACTAGTAAAAAGATCAAATCGACCAGTACACTAGGATGGGTCCCAGTCTCAGACTAGGGCTCACTCTAAGTCTGAAATCTGGATCCAATATTAGATAATAATATAAATAATCACAAGAATAAAAATAAATACAAGGAGAAATAAGAAAATACAATCAAAAAATCAGAATATGTATCTAAGTATGTATTTCGGGAACGGGGTGTTACAATCCATCCATCTTACAAAAATTTCATCCTCGAATTTTCGATAAGGAGAAGATGAACACAGAAAGGATAGGGATAAGGGTTATACCAATTAAGATATAAATAACCGAGGGTAACACACAAATCGACTGAACAATAAACTTGAGACTTAGACGTCTTCTGAACTTTAGTCGTATAAGGCTTCGAACGGTGCCAAATTAATACTGCCTTGAATTTGTTAGTAAGAGAATCCTGCTAGAACTTCGGTAAACTAGTCCTCTCTAAATAATATGAAATGCACTGACTTAGGAACTGGCCAAATTTTCACTGTCTGGATTTTGCTAGAATCAACAGAGATTACTTCTTTAAAAAAGACAAAACCCAAGAATACAATAATATTTATTAGAACTCATACTTATTCTGCTAGGCGTGAAGCTATTCCTGACGAAGTGTCAATAACAAGATTACTAGATGTTCTGCCTGTTCTCTGACACTCTGGGAGTGGACCAAAATACCGTAGATATAGAAAACCTGATAAACAGATCGCAAAAAATAAAGAAAGCCAAGAATAATGAGTTCAGAATGCTGGACGTTGATTACTCTGAAAAGCATAATAAAAAATTTATAAAAATCATAGTGAGTCTTGGATACTATCTTCTGAATAATAACCCGACTGCAGATCAATTCTGAGAATACCCGAGCTCTATGAAGTTGATAGAAGAGATCGTTATCGTTCCTGCAGAAATATAAATAGAAAACACCATAGTTCTGTCTGGCAGAAATCTTGTATCCGAGAATTCATTTCACACTGACGCTTCTAATTATATTATTGATGACTACCCTACTTTTAATACTAATCCCTATAGAATGTCCATACATATAAGAGTAGAATACAAATAGTAGAACTATCTGATATAAGATAATGTGACTCAAATTAAAGAATGCTAGAATAGGGTGAGAGTGTACCACATCTTACCTGCCGCTATATCTCCTGTCTACCTATATCCTATGTTGGTATAAACACGATGAGAACTAGAAAGTAATATGATGGAAGGAGTCAGGAATCAAAAGAAGGACGATTAACAATAAATAGGACTCATGCATTATAATTGCAAATGTCTTTACCATTAATTTGCCGACTGGTTATACTGAGGATATGAGAGCCTGAGCTCTGATCCATCCTGAAACGCCCCGATACCGCAGGTATGAAGACGTTACTGTGATGTATATACGTAGGATAAAAATACCCTCACATATATATATGCTAAGCATCAGTACATGCAAGAATCAGAGTAGAGAAGTGTGTGGTGCATTATACATTCCAACTTAAGAGTACAATTATAAAATTATCACAGGATGCAACATAATATTACAAGCTTATTACATCACCCGAAAGCGCAAAAGTAAGAATACAAGAGGATACACAAGTATGAATACTACAAAGAATGCCCACGAGTTACAACAAGACACTCGAGAGCTGAACAGGGAAGCCAGGAAGAAAAGACCCCAGACGATCAACCGCTTATCCTTACGCTATCGTTGTGTAACTCTGACCAACAGGAAGTCCACCATGGTCCAAGCTTCAGGATTTGGACATGCAGTCCAAGAGACTCAGAAAGTTGCCCAACAATTGGTAAGATGAGTGCCAAGTGGCGGGCATAGACAAGCACATGTGTATCGATAAATTTGAATTGAAAAGCATGACTTGAAATCGTGAGCACAGACACGCATAAGTAGGCAGAGTAACATTAAATAAAGTAAATGTGATAAAACTAATTGTACAAGCTTAAACTACAACTTCGTGAGATTTGTACTTTGAAAGAATAATTCAAGCAAGGAAACTCATATATATATACCATATACATCACGTTACCATAGCCTGAGTTCATAAAGCCCAAGCTGTCTCCTAAACTAAGAAAACAGTATAAAAATGATAAAACTGATAAAACCGATAAAATTGAATATTGGCAAAACCAACTGTACAAGCTCAGTTTACGGTTTCATAAGACTAGTATGTCAAAGGAATATTCCAAACAACCCTCATATATGTGTGTGTGTGTGTGTATATGTAAATATATATCTTATATCTCATGTCACCGTAACCTGAGTTCATACAACTTGAATTGCAAAATGAATAAGAAATTGTTAGTTGGCATCTTATTATTATACTCGTACGACCTATATATCTGGGTATGTGTCCTGGCATACAACTCAACACAGATACTTCCATATATGAGTAAGTCGAGGTTGGTTATTGGAAACTGATGTGGAAACAAATGAATTATGCTTACAAAATGGGTCTTGTGAATACCCGAGACCATGACCCAGGATGCTCCTTGCTGTTACGGAACTTACCACGAGGCAAAGCGGAGGAAAAGAGTCTTATTGTACGCCCCAGAAAGAGGGATAATAATCGGGGTGGCAGCACACGCCGTGGAACACCTGGAGGCCCACATGTAAAACAAAGTTCTAATTACACAACATACCTAATATCATTGTAAACAAATCACCAATTAAAGTCTATCAGTTTTCCCCTTACTCGAGGTCAGGGACCTTTTTATTACCAGTTATTAATAATTATCAGATTACATGAATGAGCAGGAGCATGGTACATGAGTCACAGGAATACATGAATACAGTAGTAACATGGGCATATCAGGATATCAGTTATTACAATCCCGTAATGTAATCATGAGTCAAGTGTTAGCATATCAGATGTCAAGTGATAACATACAGACGTCAGAGAATAATATGCAGGTGTTAAGTAATAACATGCAGGCATCAGATGTCAAGTGGTAACATGTCAAGTGATCAACAAAACAAGTGTCACCACAATATATATTATATTGTCGAGTAAAACAATACAGGAAAACAGTACAGATATAAGAGATCAATACGAATACTGAATAATAATACAGTTTCAAGAAAATAGTTTAAGTAAAGATTTCAAACTCTTCACAACCATCAAGAAAGAATAATAATTTATTTATTTAATTATCCTGGCGGGTGCTTGGTCATGCTGAAGCAAAGTCAGGCCATGTCGGCATTACGCCGGATACACGACAGAGCATGGCTCCTGGCAGAGTTAACGTGCAGCTTTAAATGCTAAAGTGTTTGGTGCGTTTATCGCTTGTAGCAAAGCCACGATAAGCGGCCAATTATCAGTCATGGCAAAGCCACACTCGCAGCGAAGCTAAACGACACGGTGAAGCCGCGTACGAACGCTCTGCTAATACACGTGATGAAGCCATGCTTGCGGTGAAGCTAAATGCACGCGGCAAAGCGGGCGTATAAACGCCATGTCATCGCATGTTGTGATGCTATGCTCGAACGAGTTAGCTGTAAAGTGATCGGCAAAAAGCAAGCACTAAATAAAAGAAGGAAGTGAGGGTTGATGTTACTGCTTTTGCGATTCTTCCGTAGTAGCGAAGTGGCTATACGGGTCGTATCCACAAGGAGGGAGAGCGATGGAAGCTTGATGCGGCTTTTATGTTCAAGACGAAAGAAAGTTCTTGTTTCCAAATAAAGAATTGAAAAGTGAAAGAAGTTGTTTTAAGAATTGTTGGAAAATTTTGGTGGTTTGTAAAAGTGATTTTTTTCTTAGTTGTAAAAATGCATGGCTAACTTTCTACTAAGTGCTCTCACTAATTTCTATCTTTTTGAAGATAGCCTCACGATGGATCATAGGCAAACACAACCCTGTGCATTGGAACTATTCACGTGGAAATCGAGTGAAAGTTCATCCTAAAACTTAGCCTTACACGGCAAAAACTCGGACATTCCCTTATCAAGATCCGATAGAAGGCGAGAATAATGGAAGACTCGAGTGCACTATGGTATCGGCAAAGTTAAAAGGAAAAGTCTCTAACTTACAATAACAAGTAAAGTATACAACTCATAGATCATCAAAACTCATTAAGCATGAAGTATAAGAAAGTAGATACTTGCAGGTAAATTAGAGTTAGAACCCTCGTCTTAAGATGCCATAGCTCTCATTTGCACAAGGCTTGTTTGGCATTATTGACTCATGCGGGTTATCAAACAAGTGTTAGAAATTAGTGGGTTAGTAGTTAGTTAGCCATGCTAAATGAAAAAGTTAATTAGCCATAAAAGTAAAAGAAACAACAAAGTAGAAGAAGTGGAAAGAGGGAGTTACACTACAAGAAAACAAAAGAAAAGAAAAGTTAAAGAGAGGAAGTTACACTACAACAAAGTAAAAGAGAAGAAGTGGAGAAGAAAGAAGTTACACTACAACAAGTAAAAGTAAATGCAAAGACAAGTAAATGGAAAGAAGGAAGAGAAGTAGTACTTGTATTATCTTGTCACCCTTCAAATACAACACTTTACACACTCTCTCTCTCTCTTTCACTTTAATGGCTAAAACCTAAAACTAGAAGAAAGAACAACAACAACAACTACAAACTAAAAACAAGATTACAAAATTTGCTTAAACTCTGATCTCCTCGCACTAAAGACCCCAGGGGAATATTTATAGGCACCAGGAGAAAGGGGGCCATGGGAAGCACGTGGCCCAAAACCCAGCGCGCGCGCGCCAACTTGGCCGCGGAAACGCGGCTTGGGCCGCGTTTTCGCGGCCAAGTCAGGGCGGCGCGCGCCCAGTTTCGGGTGGCGCGTCGCCCAGTCTTTCTTCTGACCTTCTGTATCCCTGGATTTCGATTTGACGCCCTGGAATGATGAAATCTCCACTCTAAAGTCAATGGCTAATTGGTAGGCCTTTAATCACCAATTAAATGGTGATTTAGGTCTTCTTCTTTATTGGCACACCATGGATCTAGAATCAAGCAAGTAAGGTATTATTAGCAGAATTTTTTATCAAATAAATGTGAGAATGTGATGAAAATTATGCAAAATTAGAGACTAATCACACCCCCACACTTATCTTTTTACTCGTCCCGAGCAAAACAAAAATAAGAAAATTATTATACCACTTTCGCAGGTGACGCGATTGCACGAGCATGTGCAACAAGCCTTTAAACCTCTAGGTTTTTCCTAGAGGAGGAGTGTTGTCTCCTGAGGGTTTTCAGCGGATTGCACCCACAAAATCCAGTAAGTAAAGAAGTTAGTTGTTAGATTTTTTTTTTATGAAAAAAAAGAACTTTCAATCATCTAAATAAAAATGACCGAATGATGTAAGAATTAGGTCTAACCCTCATAAATCCTCTTATACTTTAGCCTTCATAAAAGAAGAAACAATGGTTTTTCTTTAAATTTAGAAAGGGTCTTGTACTTCTAACTCATTCTTTTATTTTACTTTAGATAGATATGCATAATGTGTAAGTGTGATGTGCTTGGGATTTTTCAACTCAACTTTAAATATTATTTAATTTTATTAATATTTACTTATTATTCCTAGTTCCATTAGGCTTTCTACTTCACTTATGTAGCACATATCAAACCGATGACTCCTAAACTAGATGGTCTTAGGGCACCAGGTGGAAACACCCTTCAGGTCAAATATGCAAGTGGAGTAGGCCACGAAATCAAGATTTATTTATATAATTTTTTGGCATGAATAATCATGCTTCTTGAGGCAAAATTATCCAGCCATTTTTTCCAGGAGTTGTGTCTCTAAATCCCAAGCATGTGTATGTGAATAATGCAAATTCTACTAAGGCTAAATAAAAGGTATGAGTTATTTTCCTTATCCTTCCTATCTTTTAGTCAAACCATTCTTTCTTGTTTACTTAGGCAAAAATAAAGATTTATTACTAAGGTTCCCGTAATTCCTACAGTCTTTTGGTATTTTTATAAAGAGTATGAAATCTCTTTTCAATCTGAGTTTTTTTTTTTTTTTTTGGAAAGAAGGAAGAAAGAAGAAAAAGAAAAGTGTTAGCACCCCCCACACCTATCTAATGCATTGTCCTCAATGAATGCAGATGGAAATGCAAATGCAATAAATAGGGGGAAGGAATGATGTTACTGTCTTCGTGGACTCGGGCCGGCCAAGTGCAAATAGGCGAAAGAATGTACAGGGGTAAGCATATAAACAATTTTATTATTTTTTTTTTGGTTGTTTGTTGGGGTTAGGTGTATGATGGGGCAAAAAGTGTCAGCACACTATCATCTGGAATCATCGGCTCAGTGGTCAAGAAGGGCTTCAGTCTTTACCCATTCACTTTAAATTCTGTGTTATTTTTAGGATCTGCAATAAGCACGGCACCGTGTGGGAAAACAGTGCGCACAATGAACGGTCCCGACCAACGTGTTTTTAGTTTCCCTGCAAAAATATGAAGCCTAGAATTGTACAGCAGAACCCTATCTCCTGGGGCAAAGTTTTTCCGGGTTATGAATTGGTCATGGAAAAGTTTGGTCCTGCTCTTGGTGATTCGTGCATTCTCATAAGCTTCATTCCGTTCTCCTCTAATTCAGAAATCTGCAGTTTCCTAAGTTCACCGGCCTTGGTCAGGTCAAAAGTTGAGTTGCTTAATTGCCCAGAGGGCCCGGTGTTCTAATTCTACTAGCAGATGACAGGCTTTTCCAAACACGAGTCTGTAAGGAGACATCCCAGAACTGTCTTAAATGCGGTACGATAACCCACAATGCATCATTGAGCTTAACCGACCAATCCTTTCGGTTTTGTCCTACAGTCTTTTCCAAAATGATCTTGATCTGTCGGTTGGTGACTTCTACCTGCCCATTTGTCTGGGGATGATACGGGGTTGATATAACTTGTGATTGATGGAATATTTTTGCATCAGAGTTTCAAAAACTTGTTGCAGAAATGTGATCCATTATCACTAATTATCGCTCTCGGGGTGCCAAATCGGGAGAAGATGTTATCTTTAAGAAATTTGACAACCACTTTGTTGTCATTCGTCTGGTCAGCACAGCTTCTACCCATTTAGAGATATAATCAACAAAACCAAAATGAATTAGTTACCGAAGGAGTTGGGGAATGGCCCCATGAAATCGATACCCCAAACATCAAAGATTTCAACTTCAAGGATCGGGTTCAGGGGCATCATGTCTCTTCTAGAAATTTTCCCGATTTTCTGACAATTTGCACATGACTTGCAAAAATGATATGAATCCTTGAACAAAGTGGGCCAGTAGAACCCACTTTGTAGAACCTTCTCTGCAGTCTTACGGGGACTGAAGTGTCCTCCGCATGCAAGATCATGACAAAAGCTGAGCACACTCCTCTGTTCCTCCTCGGGTATGCATCGTCTAATTATTTGGTCTGGACAATACTTAAAAAGATACGGTCTTCTCAGAAGAAGTACCGTACTTGGGCAAAGAAGCGGTATTGGTTTGCTTTGTCCAGTCAGCGGGTAATTATCCCGGCCAGGTAATTAACGATGTCAGCATACCAGGGTTCCTTAAGAATGGCTAGGATGTGCTCATCAGGGAAATCCTCATTGATCGGAGCTTGGATGGTTGGTGCATTCGGAATTCGTGAAAGATGATCAACAATCACATTTTCAATACCTCGTTTATCCCGGATTTCTAAGTCAAATTCTTGAAGCAAAAGGATCCACCGAATCAGTCGGGCTTTTGCTTCCTTCTTGGTCATGAGGTATTTCAGAGCCAAGTGATCCTGTGAAAATCACCGTTTTCGAACCTAACAAGTAGGGCCGGAATTTTTCTTACACAAAAGACAACGGCCAAGAATTCCTTCTCAGTCGTTGTATAGTTCTGTTGGGCGTCATTCAAGGTCCTACTCGAATAGTAAATCACGTACTGCCTATTATCGATGCGCTGTCCTAGAACAGCACCATTGCAAAATCAGATGCATCACACATGATTTCAAATGGCTGGGCCCAATTAGGAGCAGAAATGATAGGTACAGAAATCAGTTCTTGCTTAAGCCTCCCCAAGACTTGAAACATCATCATTGAAGTCAAAGGCACATCCTTAGCGAGCAGGTTAGTTAAGGGCCTCACAATTTTGCTAAAGTCCTTAATAAACCGTCGGTAAAATCCAGCATGCCCTAAAAAGGATCTAATATCCTTGATGCTTTTGGGTGGTGGGAGCTTAGCAATCACTTCTACCTTAGCCTTATCCACTTCTATGCCTCTCCTCGAAATCTCATGGCCCAAGACAATCCCCTGTCTCACCATAAAATAGCATTTTTCCAGTTTAGAGTTAGGTTCTTCTCAATGCATCTTTGTAGCACTAACTCTAAGTGATGAAGACATTGATCAAATGAATCTCCGTAGATGGAGAAGTCATCCATGAAAATCTCAAGAAAACGTTCCACCATATCAGAGAATAAACTAAGCATGCACCGTTGGAACGTTGCAGGAGCATTGCACAATCCAAAAGGCATGAGCCTATAAGCAAAGGTTCCGAACGGGCAAGTGAACGTTGTCTTTTCCTGGTCTTCTGCAGCAATGGGGATTTGATTGTATCCCGAGTACCCATCCAGAAAGCAGTAGTACTCATGTCCAGCCAAACGCTCAAGCATTTGGTCGATGAAGGGTAGCAGGAAATGGTCTTTACGGGTAGCAGCATTCAACTCCTTAGTCTATATATAAACACGAACCTTGGTAGGCAATCTTGTTTGTACCAACTCTTTTTCCTCATTTTCTACTACGTAAAGCCAGCCTTCTTTGGGACCGCATAACCGGGCTAACCCATTGGCTATCAGAAATGGGATAAATGATCCCATTATCAAATAGTTTCAGAATTTCAGCCTTCACTGCCTCTTGCATGAGAGGGTTAAGCCTGCGTTGTGGGTCCCTCCTAGGGGTTCATCAACTAAATGGATTCTATGTTGCACTATGGCGGACTTATTCCCTTGATGTCCTTCATTGTCTATCCAATGGCTTCTCTATATCTTTCCAGAATAGACATTAAGCTGTCCTCTTGTTGCTCAGTCAGGTGGGATGCTATGATGACTGGCAAGGTGTCCTTTCCGCCCAGGTAGGCGTACTTGAGATTTTCAGGCAGGGCTTTCAACTCTAGGGAAGGTGTTACTTCATTGGAGGGAATCTCTGGGCTTTCGATCCTAAGATGGGGTACACTTGGGCTTGATGCCCAATCCACTGCTGAATCACAATCTGGTCTAGATTAAAATCCTCAGCCTCCAGATCAAACTCTGCCTCAGCTTCTATCTCCATGCATTCCTCATGTTCATGGTCAGGTTTCAATAGAATTGACCTCAAATGTCTGATCATTGACATCCCTAGGTTGTCTTCCAAGATTGAAGACATTGACTTCCTTTGTCATGTCTCGAAAGTTAATCGCATGGACCCGTTCCTACAGTTGATTATGGCATTGGCTGTAGCAAGGAATGGACGCCCTAAGATGATGGGAGTTTAAGACCTAAGATTGGACACAGGTTGGGTCTCAAGCACAATGAAGTCAACGGGGTAAATGAAATCCCCGACCCGGATGAGGACATCTGTGATTTCCCCCTTTGGGTTCTTCACAGATCGGTCAGCTAGCTGAATGGTGACTCGAGTTGGGCTTAGCTCACCAACCCAAGTTGCTGGTATACTGAGAGAGGTAGCAAGTTGATACTTGCTCCCAGGTCAAGAAGCGCTCTACTGATTTCGGTCTGTCCTATGGTGCAGGAAATGGTGGGACATCCGGGATCCTTGTATTTCACCGGAATGGGACCAGACAGAATTTCGCTTATGTTAGTGGCCAAGAACACTTTCTTGGCACATTGGTCTTTCTCTTCTTAGTACACATATCCTTCAGAAATTTGGCATAAGCCGGGACTTGTTGGATAGCGTCTAGAAGTGGCACATTTAACTTAACCTGGTTGAACATCTCTAGCATTTTCTCCATGTGCATATTTTTATTATTGTTCCTAAGCCTATTGGGAAAGGGTGCTACAGGCTTGTGAACTTGTTCAGCAGCTTTGTCCTCGTCAGATGTCTGTGGAGCGGATTGGGAGGAACTAGCAGAGGTGGAGGCTTGAGTGGGATCAGGATGGACAGGACTCTTCTGTTGGTAGACCTAGTTGTCTACCTTCTTTCCAGATCTTAGTGTGTGAACAGCATTACATTGGTTAATTGATGGATCCTGAACTTCATATGCTTGGTTGGAGGTTTTTGGTTAACTAATGGCTGACTAGGCAAAGTACCCTTAGGTCTTTCACTTAGGGAGCTAGCAACTGGCTCATCTGCAATTCTAACCTTGATATGGCCTGTGAATGATTATTCAGAGTTTGTCCCTGGTTCTGCATGAAAGCAGCCTGGGACTTAATGAAAGCCTCTATGCTCTCCTCCAATTTACTGATTTTCTTTTCATTAGAGAGCCTTGGGAGGAGGAAGATGGGCTTGACTGGGAAAAGTGGTGGAGGGGCAGGATGGTGAAAGTTGTTGGAAAAATTAGGTCTGGGAGGATTGTTTGGGGCCCAGGAGAAATTTGGGTGATTTCTCCAGTCGGGATTGTAGGTCTGCGAGTAGGGGTTGTGAGGCGGCCGTGAGTAAGCCGCGTTCATGTGTTCCGGTGGCACTTGCTGGCATGGAAAACATGACACTGTTCAAAGACATGGTTCGGTGCCTGACAATATGAACAACCTGGATTGTGAATTGGTGGTGGGTTGATCTGGTTGACACTAGCAGGCTCTTTTGTTTCTAGAGCCTCTATCCTTCTCATCAGGGTAGCAATCTTAGCCTCGGCAGCTATGGATGATTCTAGAGATAGGAGCCCTCCTCTTGAAGCTATAGATTGTGAATTCCAAGGTTTTTCCGAGGCTGGTTCCCATTGCAGGGTTTTCTCCGCTAAGTCCTCAAATAAATCCCAACCCTGATTCTCATCCTTCTGCAAGAACCCTCCCTGACACATCGTTTCTAACAGGGTCTTAGTCTGATAATCTAGACCATCGCAGAGAATCTGGCATTGACGCCATTTCTCCACGCAATGATGAGGGCACTGAGCGAGGAGATCTTTGAATCGCTCAAAGTATCTCCAAAATGGTTCGCTCGGGTCTTGCTTAAACTGCATGATGTTCTTCCTAATGAGGGCAGTTTTGTGAATTGGGTAGAATTTCTTCAAGAAGGCCTTGACGAAATCATCCCAGGTCGTGACTGAATCTGCTGCCAAGCTGTACAACCACTTCTTAGCTAGGTCCTTTAGGGAAAAAGGGATGAAACGTAACCTAACGGCATCGTCTCCTAGCTGGGGTATACGCATCATGAGGCATACTTCTTCAAATTCCCTAACAAAGAAGTATGCGTCCTCTATTCTAAACCATGAAATTTGGGAAGAGTGTTAATGAATTGTGGCTTTAACTCAAAATTATTACCGTTTGCTTCAGGAAGTTTTATAAAAGATGGAAGTGAAGTTCTGATCGGGTAAAATCTATCCTGAAGTGACGCCATCTCTGGTTCTGGATGCAAGGGTAGAGAAGTGTTTCTTGTTAATCTGGAAGTTGACGGATCTCTCACCCACTCTTGCATGCAGCACACCACAACCAACGTGAAGACAACAAACAATCGAAAAAGAACTAAAAACAAACAAAAGAAAGAAAAACAACCACAAGCCTTAGTCTAAGGTACCTGGACCTAGACGACTCCTAACTGGTCGATTCTCCGGGGAAGGTTGTTGCAGGAACTCGACTACAAGCTAATCGGCCAGGAAAGGGCAAAGCTCGGGGGGAGGTATCCGGGCAGAGCCACAGGCCTAATTATGCCAAACCACGGAGCTTTCGAGGCTTTACCTCTCAATCCACTTTCCTTGGACACCGATTTTGCAGGAGTATAGTTCTTACAATTTCCAACCTCGGTTAATCTCTTAGTGAGTCCGAGATGTCCCTAGGGCCAACGTCTATTGATTTTTAGTTAAGGCTTGAAAAAATGTGAGTGCACTTGGAGATGATTTTTGGGCTAAGGAAGGGTGATGAAATCCCCACCTTATCTTGTTTATTTGGGTTTTGCCCTTAAAGTCAATTGTGCAAGTGTACAGTTTATTCACAACAAGGTAACACTCAAAGCGGTAAATCACTTCAGAATGTTGGTCCTATTCTATATGAATGCACACGTACCTTGTCTCTAGCACTCTTCAACAGAAATTGAAATGAATTGAAATAGACACGTGCCCTAAATGCAAAAGTCTAATCCAATTTTCAATTAAGCAACAAGTAAATTTCTGTTGAATTTATTACACATGCATATGGTGAAGCATCCAAGGAAACTAGAAATTTTGAAAGCACTTTTTTTTTTAGCGGCGCTCGGCAACCCTGCAAATGAGTTTGTTAGTACTTCAATCGGAAAAACTCGCTTTTACCCAAATTTTTCGGAGGGCAAATAAATCCTCGCGCAATGTCCTTGCCACCTCCTTCGCTTCCCGTGATGGTGAGCTCCTTGGTACTTCTCCTACACACAAAAAGAATCTTTAGTAGTGAACAATAAAGCCATTCCTCCTCGGCAACGGCGCCAAAATTTGATCGGCAAAAAGCAAGCACTAAATAAAAGAAGGAAGTGGGTTGATGTTACTGCTTTTGCGATTCTTCCGTAGTAGCGAAGTGGCTATACGGGTCGTATCCACAAGGAGAGAGAGCGATGGAAGCTTGATGCGGCTTTTATGTTCAAGACGAAAGAAAGTTCTTGTTTCCAAATAAAGAATTGAAAAGTGAAAGAAGTTGTTTTAAGAATTGTTGGAAAATGTTTTGGTGGTTTGTAAAAGTGATTTTTTTCTTAGTAGTAAAAATGCATGGCTAACTTCTACTAAGTGCTCCCACTAATTCTAACTTTTGAAGATAGCCTCACGATGGATCATAGGCAAACACAACCCTTGTGCATTGGAACTATTCACGTGGAATCGAGTGAAAGTTCATCCTAAAACTTAGCCTTACACGGCAAAAACTCGGACATTCCCTTATCAAGATCCGATAGAAGGCGAGAATAAGGGAAGACTCAAGTGCACTATTGGTATCGGCGAAGTTAAAAGGAAAAGTTCTAACTTACAATAACAAGTAAAGTATACAACTCATAGATCATCAAAATTCATTAACATGAAGTATAAGAAAGTAGATACTTGCAGGTAAATTAGAGTTAGAACCCTCGTCTTAAGATGCCATAGCTCTCATTTGCACAAGGCTTGTTTGGCACTATTTACTCATGCGGGTTATCAAACAAGTGTTAGAAATTAGTAGGTTAGTAGTTAGTTAGCCATGCTAAATGAAAAAAGTTAGTTAGCCATAAAAGTAAAAGAAACAACAAAGTAGAAGAAGTGGAAAGAGGGAGTTACACTACAAGAAAACAAAGAAAAGAAAAGTTAAAGAGAGGAGTTACACTACAACAAAGTAAAAGAGAAGAAGTGGAGAAGAAAGAAGTTACACTACAAGTAAAAGTAAATGCAAAGACAAGTTAATGGAAAGAAGGAAGAGAAGTAGTACTTGTATTATCTTGTCACCCTTCAAATACAACACTTTACACACTCTCTCTTTCACTTTAATGGCTAAAACCCAAAACTAGAAGAAGAACAACAACAACTACAAACTAAAAACAAGATTACAAAATTTGCTTAAACTCTGATCTCCTCGCACTAAAGACCCCAGGGGGATATTTATAGGCACCAGGAGAAAGGGGGCCACGTGGAAGCACGTGGCCCAAAACCCAAGCGCGCGCGCCACCTTGGCCGCGGAAACCGGCTTGGGCCGCGTTTCCGCGGCCAAGTCAGGGCGGCGCGTCGCCCAATCTGTCTTCTGACCTTCTGTATCCCTGGATTTCCGATTTGACGCCCTGGAATGATGAAATCTCCACTCTAAAGTCAATGGCTAATTGGTAGGCCTTTAATCACCAATTAAATGGTGATTTAGGTCTTCTTCTTCATTGGCACACCATGGATCTAGAATCAAGCAAGCAAGGTATTATTAGCAGAATTTTTATCAAATAAATGTGAGAATGTGATGAAAATTATGCAAAATTAGAGACTAATCATAAAGCGCTGAGAAGCGCTAAGCGTGCCTCTCGACGGAGCTAGTAGAGAACCCAAAGGTTAAGTCCGAGGCTATGCAAAATAGAAATAAAGTTAGGGAGCAAACAAGCAAACATCCAAGTGGAGTTAAGTAAGGTTGGAGCAGACTTAAGTGTACAACGCTAGATGCTATCACATTCAGCGTGATTGTCGCTTGTGGCATAGCTAAACACACATGGCAAAGCGAGCGTATGAATGCTATAACATCGCACGTGGCGAAGCCGTGCTCACGGCATAACTAGGCTTAAACAGAGTTAGCAATAAAGCACTGAGCGCTACACTCGCCTACCAGGCAGAGCATGAAAAGCCTAAAGGGCTAAGAGTAACCATAAAGGATCGACCAAATAAGAAAGAGCCCAGAGGCTAAATGTAGCCCGGGTTGAATAGGTACATGCAGAAGTGTTAGTACCAAAGGAGCCGCCAAACTGTGAAGTCCGGAGGCTGAATGTAAACCCAGGGCTGAGGGCAATCACGAAGGATCGACCAAGCAAATTAATAGAGCAATATAACAAGCAGTATACATGTACATGTATTAAACTACACTATTACAATCTTCTTCACACTGATACAAATATATCCCAGCACAAAATGCAATGCATCAGACCGACACAATACATAGTCCTGAAAATACAATACAAATTCCTAGAAAATATAATAAAACACCTGTCGAAGCGGGGTACCCAATAAAGTGAGAACACTCATCTAATAAATCTCGAAATACATCGTGAAATCCCCAAAATCTGAAACACCACACAGGCACGAGCAACTATAATGAGAGAGAAGAGAGGAGAGAGAGAATTAAAGAGAGGAGAGAGAGATAACAAGGAGAGAGAGGGCGACAGGCCACGCCTAGGGCTGGTTGTGGCTTGGTTCATGGCCAGGGAGAGAGGGAGACCTCGAGAGAGAAAGAAGTGAGAGAATAGGTCAGAGCGAGACAGAGAGTGAGACAGAGAGGAGAAAGAGAAGGGAGATCTAGAGAGAGACTGCAGAGAGAGAGAAAGGATAGAAAGAGAAGGGTGAAAGGAGGGACACGGCCAGGTGGAGTGGCGCGCAGAGCGCGCGATCTAAGGACGGCCGACTAGAGTTGGCCGACGGATCAGGAAGGGGGAGAGGTGGAGGGTGAGGAGAAAAGTAGAGAGAGATGGTTAGAAGGAGAGATGAAAGAGAGAAAGATTGAGCGAGAAGGAGGAAGTGAGGAAGGAGGTCGGGCCAGTGGCGGCTTGGGCGCGTCGCCGCTCGCGCACTTCGGGGGGAAGGCGGCGTGGCCTGGTGGAAAGAGGAGAAAAGTGGAGGTGATGGGATATGGTGATGGTGGTGGTGAAGAAGATGATGAAGGAGGTGGTGGTGATGGTTGTAAGGTGCATATAACCCTCAGTTCCTGTCACCTATATTTTTCACTGGTGGTCGATATGGTATAAACACCCGAATTGGCCATTCTGTGACCTAAACTAAGTCTACTTTAACTCTAATAATATTTTCCAATATTTCAGATTTTTCTACTTTTTTCAAATTTTCTTAATTAATTGAAGATTCGCGAAATTCGAAATCCAACAGTGTCGCTATACGGACTTCAGAATTTTAATTCATAATGGGAATGAATTGCTAATCTGATTTCTCAGTGATGCTTAAAAATAATATTTTCTATTTTTACAAATTTTTTGAGTAAATAGGGGTTTAACAGAATTTAAGAAAAGGCAAAAAATAGATAAAAATAAAAATAAAATAAAATAAAAAAATTCTGAAAATTAATTGCTGGCGCTGGGGCTCGAACACAGGTTGGCCAAGAGGGAGAAAAAGTAACCATACTATTGTGCCACAGAATTTTTTATTTATTTTATTTTTTCTTTGTCTTTATCTTTTTTTTCTTTTTTTATTGAGTTGGGTCTGGGTCTGGTGCACAGAACAGAACCGGACTGGGTCTGGTCTGACTGGTCAGGCCCTGGTCTGGCCTTATCTGGCGGGACCAGGTCCTGGCCAGACCTGGTCTGGCCAATTACTTCATCTCCCTCTTGGCCAACCTGGGTTCAATGCGCCAGCAATTAATTTTCAGAATTTTGATTTTATTTTTATTTTTATTTTTATTTTTATTTATTTTTTTGCCTTTTCTTAATTCGGTTAAATCCCTATTTAACTTGGAAAGTTTCTAAAAATTCTTAAAATAGAAAATATTATTTTAACCATCACTGAGAAATCAAATTCGCGAAATTCGTCCCCAATTGTGAATTAAAAATTCTGGAGTCGTATAACGACACCGATGGATCTCGAATTTTGTGAATCTTCAATTAATTAAGAAAAATTTGAAAAAATCTCAAAAAATATAAAATTGAAAATATATTAGAGTTAAAGTTGACTTAGTTTAGGCCAACAGAATGGCTAATACATGTATTTATACCATACCGACCACTAGTGAAAAATATAGGTGACTGGAACTAAGGGTTACAATCCAACCCACCTATTAAAAAGAATTTCGTCCTTGAAATTTAAAAGTAAACAAGGAGAAGAGTATTCTAAGTTATAAGATGATGAATAGATAGTTAGAGGTGAGATAAGTTACCTGAGAAGAGATGAGGATATTTATCCCTAATCTATCTTCCCGTTACTAAGATACCATACTAGGGGAATGTTCTTGTTCTTCAGAACCTTCTCCTTCTTGTCGATGATGCAGATTCGCTGAGCCTCATAGGATAGGTCGTGGTTCAATCGCAGGTCTAATAGTCCAGAATATGTTGGTCGTCCCTGACGTACTTGAGAGATGTAAAATACGTGATGAACACCATCTAGTGTTGGAGGTAAGGCTACTCGGTATGCAACTTCCTCGACTCGCTCTATAATGTCAAAAGGTCCAATTATCTGGGACTCAGCTTCCCACTGCAGCCAAACCTAATGAAACCCCCCCCCCCCGAGTTGGTGAGATTTTAAGAAATGCATGGTCACCTGCTACAAACTCTAAGGGTCTTCTCTCGGCATCGCCCACTTTTTCTGATGATTTTGAGCGGCTTTCATATATTTCCTGCTCTTGGCTACCTTTTCTACTATCTGTAAATCAGATCTGTACCAGCAGTTTCCTTTCGCCGATGTCATTCCAGCACACAGGATATATGCACTTTCTCTCTAAAATACCTCATATGGAGCCATCTAGATACTAGCCTGATAGTTGTATTGTAGGAGAACTCCACTAAATGCAAACGGTCATCCCATGATCCCTTAAGTCAGCATATACAGGCTCTAAACATATCCTCTAGAATCTAGATGGTTCTTTCTGATTGGCCATCAGTCTGAGGATGGAATTGCCGTGCTAAACTTTAATTTACTACCTAAGCTCCTCTGACACTTTCCCAGAAATACGACACAACTCAAGTGTCTCAATCTGATACAATACTAACAGGGACTCCATGCAGTCTGACTATTTTCTATATGTACTTCTCTACCAGTGCTTCTGTGGACTGTCTGACTTGAAAAGTATAAAGTGAGCACTCTTAGTGAGTCGGTCCGCGATCACCCATGTAGCATTGTATCCTTTTGGACTCCTAGGCAAGCCTACAACAAAGTCCATGATGATATTCTCCCACTTCCATTCGTGAATAGGGAGTGGTTGTAGCAGCCCAGCCATCCTCTGGTGTACGCCTTAACTTGCTGGCATACAAGGGAACGCGCTGCGAATCGAGCTATCTCTCTCTTCATCCCATGCCACCAAAAGTGTTGCTTGAGGTCTCTCTCTGTACATTTTAGTGCCCCCAGGGTGTAGCGAATAAGGGGAACTGTGGGTTCAGAGAGCAACTCCCTTTGAACTTCCCCAGATGGTACACAGAGTCTGTTTCCGAACTGAAGTGAACCATCAGCATGGATGAATATATCCTGCCTTAGACCGGCTTCCACTTTTTCTCTGATCTTTTACGACTTAGGGTCTTCCTTCTGAACCTCCTTGATCTTCTCGAATGGGAGGCCGGGGCTGCTGCTGGTTCTGGTGATGGTGTCGACGGCTAAAGAGATGAGGGAAGAGAGTGGGAAAAAGGAGAGAGATGGTGAGAGAGGGGGAAAGTGAGGGTTGTGGCAGCAAGCCGAGGAGTTGCCAGAGTTGGGCGGTAGCGTTAGGTAGCTACCTGGCTAAGGAGAGGGAGAGGAAAGTGTGAGAAAGTGAGGAAGATGAAAGAGTTGTAGGTCACCTAGAGGGGGTGAATAGGTGACTAACTAATTTAATGCAAAACTAATGTGGAATTAAAACTATTTATGCAACTAAAAACTATTAAGCTAATACATTAAGTATAACACAAGAGTGTAGCCGAATTCCCAATGAAAGGCTTAGGACTATCTCCTCAGATTCTCTAAATTAAGAGTTGAGGTGCCACTATGGCTCTCTTGGTTGAATACAAGTGTGAACAAACAATCCCAAGCAAATATATATAAGCACAAGTATATCAAGCATATAAGAGATAAATAATATAAGCATGCAAGATATATAAACACAAGTGAGAGAGAGAAAGAGCGATAGCAAATACGGGAGATTTGTTTCGAGGTTCAAGCGCTCTTACTCTACGTCCCCGCCTTCAAAACTATGAAGGATTTCCACTAGAATCGATCCCGCAAGATCACGGTGCTACAGCACCTACAACGTGTTCACACTAGAACTCTTGGACTCACAAGCCCCTCTCTTGTTCCTGCAAGAACAACACACGCCAAGCACACTAACTTGCCGAGGCCGCACCTCTTACAACTTTCCAACCACAAGTTGGAACACTTGGTGATCACTTCACTTGATCACCATAAAGCACTTCTTCACCGAGGTCACAACCTCTATAACTCTCACAATACAAGAATGAAATCTTGTGATCACTTCTTTTGATCACAAGAATAACTCTTACAACAAAGATCCTATATGATAGATATGACAATGGAAAGCTCAAGTTTGTGTGAGAAAAACAGATAGAATTGTGATGAAAAACTCAAGAAATCTCTTTTGAAAACACTCTTGAAATACTCTCCTTTTGGTATGGAATATTAGCCCTAAAATAAGTGGAGAAAACCTCTAAGAAAGATGGAAAAACTGGCTTAAAACCCTTCAAAATCATGTAGAAACAGCTTAAGGGAACCCCATTTTATAGGGATCAAAAAACTAGTCGTGGGAGCCAACTCAGCACAAAATTATGCTGCCGGTCGACGGCCAGTCGACCGACCAACGGTCAAAAATATGACCGTTGGGGCTGCCAGTCGATTGCCAGGTCGACTCAACCCAACACTTTGACCTGGGCCAGATCTAGAGAGCAAAGCTCTCTGGACGGTTGACAGCCCGGTCAACTGGCCCTCAAGCCAAAAGTTGTGCATATTTCTGTGCATATCGTCGACCGCCTGATCGACCGTCAGAAGGCCAGGTCAGCAAATTTTTGGGATCAAAACTTGGTTTTTATATACTCTATAAAAATCCATAAAATCACTAAAAATTTACAAAAATAAGTTCATTAAAATACTTTGAAGTACAAATATGTGTGATCAAAAATCAAACATATTACAAACATTTTGAACCATTTTTTTGATATAGAAATTTTGCCTTAAACAAAAAAACGTATTTTTCAAAATCAATCTTCAATTTGAAAAATGATTTTTCTAAAACTTCTTCAAATACAAAAATAAGATATTTTAAACACTTTTGAAGCTTAGTATGTATGGATATGATCCAATACACATATAACATGAAATATCTATGTTTTTGACAATAAGCTCTAAAATAAGTCTTGATAAATACAAAACTTAAACATATAATATATAATCACCAAATAAGTTTTTCTAAACATTTGAACCAACAATGTATATGGATGAAATTCAAAACACATATAAAC
>JAVJIF010027703.1:0-64604 GCA_038442645.1 Agave tequilana | reverse complement strand
CAAGATAGGATTTCTTAGTAGTAGCAAAGTAAACATGCATTCCTAGAGTTTTTAGGTACATACTCATCTTAAGTTTATACATTGATGTTAGAAACATCAAACATAGGAGGGGTCATGAAGCCATGAGTGTAACTGTATGTGTGCAAATGTAACAGCTAGATTAGATATCTAAGATCTCACTCCTAGTGGTTTTAAACCTAATATCAGGAGCGTAGGCTCTGATACCAATTGAAAGTACACCTAGAGGGGGGGTGAATAGGTGTATTATGGCTAATCTAATAACAAATGATGCAGAATTAAAAACAAATGCAACACACTTAGTATAACAAAGAGTGCAGCCGAATTTCCAGTGAAGGCTCTGGACTATCTCCTTTAAATTCCTCTAAATAAGAGTTGAGATGCTATGTAAAGCTCTCTTGGTTCAACACAAGTGAGGCACACAAACAATACCAAGTATATAAGTATGATATATGAGCAATATGAAAAATGCAAGGTACAATATAAGAGAGAGAGTTAGAGATAGTGGATCAATCACAACCAACAAGATATGTTACGAGGTTCAAGCCACTACTCTACATCCCCGCCTTCACACAGAAGGATTTCCACTATAACGTCCACACAGGACTTCCCACATAGGGAACCTCCACTGAGGATTTGGGTAAATATAATTAGAAGTACATAACTCCTCTCTCCAACAAACACAACCTCTACACAAGAGGCAAGGCACACTAACAATCACCTCTATACTTAGCGGGATGGGCACTTAGCCAAACAACTACAATCACCTCTACACTTAGAGGGATACCAACAAAACCCAATTGCACAACCTCCTCTACACTTAGAGGGAAAGGCACATAGCCAAAGTAAAAGAAAGGGTTACAACTCTTGGTGGTCTCAACAAACCACAAAACAATTTTATCACAAAACCTAGATCCTATAGATAGGATGGATATGATAGCTCAAGGGTGAGAATACAAGGTGTTTGAAAATAAATCATAAAGAAAAATACTTGGGAAAATAACTACAATAAGATAGAAATGAAGATCAAAATCAAGATCCCAAATACTCTATTTTTCTTTGAATTTCTAACCCTGAAAACATAAATAAAGATGGATATTTTTAACCTAAAAAGTCTTAAAAAATTCTTGCTAAAACACTTATAAAGATGGGAAAATTTACTTTTCAAAATCTTAGTGAAATCAGCCAAGGAGGGGGCTATTTGTAACCCCACAAAAATCTGCCCGTTGGCAGCCAAGAAAGGGCAGAAATGCCCTTCTGGTCGACCGCCCGTCGACCGGCCAATGTCATTTTTATGACTGTTGTGCCACCGGTCGACCGCTCGGTCGACTGAGGCCTGGATATAGAGAGCAGATGCTCTCTGTCGGTCGACCGGGGCCAGATCCAGAGAGCAGAGCTCTCTGGTGGTCGACCGGGGCTAGATCCAGAGAGCAGAGCTCTCTGGCGGTCGGACCGGCCCTCCAGCCTATATGACCGTGCACATTTGTGCACATCGGTCGACCGGACCGGTCGATCGACTTCTTCCTCGATCGACCGTCCAGTCGATCCGTAAAAAGCCCAGGACAACAATTATAGGGATTGAAAAACCTGTCTTTTACCTTCTAAAAAATCCCATAAAATACATAATAATTTCACAAAAATAAGTTCTTTTAAGTCTTTGATTAACAAATATGCGTGACTAAAATTCAACACATATTATAAACAATTTGAACTATTTTTGTGATATTGAAATTTAACTTAGACACAAAATCGGTATTTTTCAAAACTTGAATTTTTGAAATGGAAAATCGTTTTCTCCGAAACTTGTATAAATACAAAAACATGATATTGAAACAACTTTGAAGCATATTGTATATGGATAGATTCCAATATGCATAAAAGATAATATATCTATATTTTGATATGAAATCCAAAACCGGTTAAACCGAAAACCAAAACCAATAAACTTTATACTTGTGTGTGTATGCGAACTTGAGCATATCAACACTATCTAATATTACACAAGATCTAATAAAAACTAAACTAAACAAACTGACGTCTTCTTGTAGAACTGCTTCTCTAAGTCGACTCGATCCAAACGCGATCAACGAACTTGACTCCAACCGAGTACCAGATGCGATCTTGACGCTCGAGCTCTTGAATCAACACGTGAAACTTCCAAAACTCCTTCGTTGAAGCTAATCACCTACTAATATCTTGGTCAATCACTGAAACTATTTAAACACAAAATTATTAGTAAATTATAACTACATAAGTTTGTAGGCTGTCTAAAAATCACCAAGACAAGCCACCAAAACACAGAGATCCAAGATCCAGGCGCAAGGCTAAATGTGACAATCAAGACGCGAGAGATAGCCCGCGTCTCAGCATCAAGGCGCGTCAGCCCGAAGCCCGCGTCTCAGCATCAGGGCGTGTCAGCCCGAAGCCCGCGTCTCAGCATCAAGGCGCGTCAGCTCGAAGCCCGCGCCTCAGCATCAAGACGCGTCAGATCGACACCCACGTCTCGGTTGCAACTACCCCGATTATGGCGCCATCCGCCGCCATATAGCGGGGAAGTTGGCCCTCATCGGTGGAGCACTTTTAGGGGGCACGATCACCCCCTAAAAACCCTAAATAGTCCCGTCACTATTGAAGGAGGAGAGGACAATTGACGACGAGAAGGAAAAAAGACGACAATCAAAGGAGAGATCAACGACAGAGAGAGAGAAAACCCTTCAGCGAGCTTACTGAGTACTAGCCGCTCTTCGCCTCCTCCTCTAGAGTTTTGGTAGACGGAGCTGAGTTACTCCCTCTACCGACCGAAGAGAAGATCCCCGACGGTCCGAACAGTCATCCGGTCAACGGAGAACAAGATTCACTCTCCACCGCCACACGAAGAACCCAGCACTAAACAAAGGGGAATTCAAGATTCAATATTCCCCCTCCCTTGTAACCGGAAGATTAAGCCGGCTGTAATCTTTTCCATCTGATTCCAGGAAGCGTTACACCAGCCAACCCCTCTCCGTGTCAAACAAGAGATGGCGACTCCGCTGGGGACTACTTTCGTCACTGACGAACAGATCGTGGCGCAGGATGATGTTCTCCGTAAGGGGAAGATGGTCGAAACACTCGTTGTCGAGTTCGACCAGGCGAAGTATGAAGAGTTCCTCTCTTCTGGCTCCAAGAGCCCAAAGACCCGCGTCTGCCGCAGGGTCTCAACTGAGAAGCTACCCGAAGCCCAATCTGAGGCTCTGCCGGGTGCCGATGCCCACTGTGCCGAGACAAGTTCGCGCGCCAACGCCTCCCAGAAGGCCCGCGTGACCTCAGGCACTGCTGTTGCGATCAACCGCGTCGCACAGAACACACGCGCCAACGCCTTCCAGAAGGCCCGCGTGGTTCCAGGCACCACTGCTGCTGCGATCAACTGCGCCGCGCAGAATACCCGCGTCAACGTCTCTCAGGAGACCCGCGTGGTGAACACTCTTGGTTCTAAAAACCAGGATGTTGTTGGTTTCTCTCCACCTCCTCGACGCAATCGAAATGCTGAGCGTCGACAGAGGAGACGCGCGCGTCAACTCCAAGTCGGAACCGTGGGTTGTCTGACTGGGGGTAGACGCGGCGTACAATCTGATGCCTTGCCCGCACCTCGCCCAGTGCGTGAGATCCGCGTTTGGAGACCCAAACGCGAGACCCCTCAAGTTGAGTCCTCTGAGGACCAACTCATCAAACGCCAGGGTGAAACCTCCGCGTCTTTTCAAACGCAGGAAGTACGCACTCATAGGCGTGGGGCCCAGCAGCCACTCTCTCTCAAGCAACTCTGCCTAAACGCATCAGGCAGCAACGCGAGACTCGCGCGCGCGTCATACAGCCGCGTCATGAGAGTCGCGTCCCTGAAGTCTGCGTCCAGGCTGAACAGCACATGACTGTCTCCCGTCTTCGACGTCGCGAGACCAGTCTCTTTAATCCCCCTCCCACGGATTTGAGGGATTATTTGACAAGGAAAAGAAGTGCCAATCAAGCCACTTCGTCATGCTGCTGTCAGCAACTCATCCATATGCTCTCTGGATGCCATTATGGATCAGGCGTGCACCAGCAGTCCTTAATCAGACAGCTGACCCTGATTCCCCCGTCAGCCAAAAGAAGACGCTCCCACAGGAGGAGAACCTTCTCAGATGTTGAATACCCGGAGCTTACTACAAACATGACTAGCAGAAGTAAGGGGAAACAACTAATGGTCAACTCAGAGGAATCTGACTCTGAGCCGGAGGGGGTGTATCAACACACTCGCACCCGGACAGGGGCCATTCCCCCAATTGACTATAATGCCTTAGCCCGCGGCATTAGAATGGGTGGTTCTCACTCCGCTATAGTGGAGTCGCAGGCCTCAAACTCTTCCGTCGAGAAGGAGGCTTCCGCCTACATGGCAGACACTCCTGAGGAGACGGCCAGGCGTTTAGAACAGACGCAGAAGCACCAGATGGATATAATTGCCTCTCAACAGAGATCCATTGACTCCCTCAAGCATATGCTTGAGAAATTGCTTGAAGAAAGAGCGAGATCTCCCCCTAGACGGCCGAAGGGAAAGGGAGAAAGGGAGGAAGCCCACCCTCCGAATCTTCTGACGAGACACGACGATCTACCTCGGATGTGTCCAAGCCCTCGTCACAGGCAAGAAGCGACCAAGACCAGGAGAAGACTCATGCTAAGAGGATGAGTCAATTGGAACGACGCCTCGAGGCCCTTGCCAATCGCAAGGACCTCCAAGAAGCTGGAGTGGTCCGGCCCTATCCGGCTGAGTGGGACTTAGTTCCATACCCTCCTAAGTTCAAGGCCCCAACCCTCCAAGCATTCGACGGGAAGGGGTCACCCAACCAGCACATCTACTACTTCAAATCCCAGACCGGGAATGTGGTAGATAATGACGCCATCCTGGCGCGACTGTTCATCGGCACCCTGAAAGGGTTGGCTTTTGAGTGGTTTATGAAGCTCCCGGAGGGTTCTATCAAGAACTGGGGGGATCTAGAGAAGCTGTTCTTGACACGCTTCTTCGAAGATGACTCCGAAGTCACAATGCCCACCCTTTTAGCTACCAAACAGCGGAGAGGGGAGTCCGTCAAATCTTTCGTGGAAAGATTTCGGAACACGGCACTCCGGTGCCCAAGCGGTATGACCCAGGCCACCCTGGTGGAAACATGCCGCCACAATCTCCAAACCTCACTCCTTGCTCAAATAGGAGTTGCTGAAAGCCGCACCTGGAAGCAGTTAGTCCAACAGGGTGAACAGGCTGAGGAGATTGTTGCCCGTGTTAAGGCAGAGGAAGGCAAGCTGCGGCCGGAAAGGTCGACAAGGCGTGCACCGGCACCAGACACCTCCCTCCAGACGAAGCGGAAGGATAATTTGGCGACGGAGACCAAATCTCCCGCCAAACCTCAAACAGGCAGGGCAAGTGGCTCTTCAAGCCAGCCACGCCCCAACAAGCAGTATTCCTTCAAGGAGGAACACGTCGATTCGCTCTTCAAGCTACTCAACAAGAGCAATCGACTGAAACTCCCTGAAATTAGACGCCCGGAGGAAGTCGGCAAGACCGACAATCCCAACTACTGCATGTACCACAGGATGTTGGGACATCCTACCAAAAGCTGCTACGTCTTCAAGGACATTCTTCAGGCTTTGATTGACGCGGAGGTGCTCAAGCTCCGACCAGAGCAGAAGAAGGTCACGGCCAATGTAACGTCGGTTCTCCAGTTCGGGAGACAACCTCCAACGCCTGCGGGGGTAACTCCTATTCCAAGAGGAGAATTAAGAGTGGTCAACACAGACCCTCACCAGCAGCAGGAGAAGGGCTTGGTAGCCGTCCCTACACCTCAGGGGGAAACCATGTGGGTCCACCCTGACCTCGTCGATGAACAACAATGGACTACTGTAACCAACAGGAAGTCCAAAGGCAAGGCAAAAGCTTCGTCCTGCCATGTGGTATGTGCTTCCTCCCGAGAAGCAGAGGATGATGTTCCCTCGCTGACTGATTCAGAAGAGGAAACAATAGTCCTGGCCGCAGAGCCCAGCCAACCGATGGCGGGGACCCGTTCAGGACAGGCATACTTGAAGCAGTACGGCGAGACGGCAGCGGCTTCTCCGCAACCAACCGTAGAATCAGCCAAGCCCTCCACGAAGCCACCTGTGGCAAAGCAGAAGGAGACTCGGTTCTCTCGAGCCCTTCCAAGAGGTGCAGCGGAAGGATCCTCGACACCTTACCACTTCGATGTCTTGGCTCAACTAGCCAACATCCCGGCACGCATCACCTTGTATGAACTCCTGAGGCTATCAAAGTCAACCAGAGAGGCTCTGCAAGAAGCTCTGGCAAATGCTGAGGTCTTCATGACCCAGGTGCCGAAGGAGGAAGATGTAGAGGATTGCCTCCACACTTCCCAGAATACCCCCTGCATCACCTTCACGGCAGATGATATGCAGGTGAAAGGGAAACACGATCGACCCCTGTACTTCACAGGTTACATCGGATCATCTGAGGTGAACCGCATTCAGGTAGATCCAGGGTCCGCATTGAGCATTATGCCCCGCCGAGTCATGCAACACCTCGGCATCCCTACTCACCGTCTGAGCCCTACACAGACGACCATCTACGGGTTCAATGCCAACGGCACCCGTCCAATGGGGAAGATCAAGCTCAAGTGCCAGATTGGGAGCCTCAAGTCGGAGGTGACATGCTATGTCATCGACGCCGACACTTCCTACAATCTGCTGCTAGGACGACCATGGATCCACCGCAACTCCATCGTTCCCTCCACTCTTCACCAAGTCATGAAATACATTGACGCGAGTGGGAAGGTGCAAACGTTGGTTGCCGAAAGGTATCCGTTCAAGGGAGTCGAGAATTATTTCACGGATTCCCTTTTATATCAGGATCCAGTGGACGAAACCCCGCAACTGGAGGCGCCAGACTCTGGTAATGAGGCTGACACTGAGCCCGAGCAAGAAAAGTGCCTGTGGGAGTTAAAACCACTTGTAAAGAGCACTAATAAGCTCGATGTTGATAATACCACCGACGATGCAGGCGGTTGGTATATAATGAGAATCTAGACTTTGAATATTTTTCTGCGTATGCATCCGATTCTATACCGTCGGATACTACTACCGACGTAGACGATGACATCTGGTCGGCAATGGATGCTTTGACATCATTGCATGTACTAGTAAAATCATCTTTCGGGACATACCAGGATAATGGCGATGCGCAGGAGTCTATATTCTTGGTTCCAGCAAGACGAAAAGGCCAAAGACCAATACTTTTTGGGCGAATCTCGTCTGAACCAATGCCCCGTGAAGAATCAGAAAGCGAGGAGGAATCCCCTCAGCTCGATCATTATGAATCGAAGGCACTCAGAATGATGAAGCAAATGGGGTACGATATAACCAACAAGCCCGGGTTGAACTTCGGCAAAGGAAGGAGGACGCTACTTCGATCCTTTGTGCCAAAAGGGAAGGCCCCCGATTATTATCATCGGACGCGCAGGGGGTTGGGCTATGTATCAACTCCGGTCCCATCAGCCTCTGATCCTCAAGAATCGTCGAGCAACAATTGCTCTTCAGACACGTCATCATGGGAGTCAGATGTCAGTGTCGGCAACATCTTCAAAGGGCTTTCAGTAAACATGGTTTCAACAGGCCATCTGGAAGATGAAGTTGAAGAAATGATCCAACCTGATACAGATCCTTGGATCAAACATTTGAATGCTCTTTGGGATATCCGCTTTGAACAGCGTGAGCCACCCACAGATGACAAGGTTGTTCAGATCAACCTAGGAGATGAGACCAACCCCAAGCCCATCTTCATAAGTGACGGCCTGTCGCCTCCAGAGAAGAAGGATTTAATATCTCTTGTACAAGAGTATATAGATGTCTTCGCCTGGAATTATGAGGACATGCCTGGACTTGATCCTCAAGTGGCTATGCATCGCCTCAACATCAATCCAGACATGAAGCCTGTTAAACAACAGCAGCGACGGTTCCGTCCAGAGATAATGGAGGCAATTCAATCAGAAGTCAGAAAGCTCATCGATTCTGGCTTCATCCGGGAAGAACAACATCCCGACTGGGTAGCCAACATCGTCCCCGTCGCCAAGAAGAACGGGAAGATCCGGATCTGTATCGACTTCCGTGATCTAAACGAGGCCTGCCCCAAAGACGAATTCCCATTGCCAATCACAGATGTCATGATTGACAATACTTGTGGATTCGAGCGAATGTCCTTTATGGACGGGTTCTCAGGATACAATCAAATCAAGATGTATCCCGATGACGAAAAGCATACCTCCTTCAGGACTCCTCTAGGGGTATATTGTTACACCGTCATGCCCTTCGGACTGAAAAATGCAGGGGCAACATACCAAAGGGCCATGAACGCCATTTTCCATCAGCAAATGCGGAAAAACGGTGGAATGCTATGTCGATGACATCGCGGTGAAGAGTCGCACTAAAGGTGATCACATAGCAGACCTGAAGGTGGTCTTCGACATCATGCGGGCTCATCAATTGAAGATGAACCCCACCAAATCCTTCCTGGGGGTAGCCAGTGGCAAATTCCTAGGATTTGTTGTGACTTCCAAAGGAATCTATTTGGATCCAGAGAAAGTCCGCGCTATCCAAGAGATGCAACCCCCAGAAGCCTCAAGGAGCTCAGGGGATTACAAGGACGATTGGCGTACATCCGCAGGTTCATATCAAACCTTTCCGGAGATGCCAACCCTTCGCCAAGCTGATGAAAAAGGGTGTTTCATTCATTTGGGACGACGCTTGTCAAAAAGCATTTGAGGAGATCAAACACTACCTCACCCAACCACCAGTCCTTGCAGCTCCGGTGTCCGGAAAGCCTTTCCTGGTGTACGTCCGAGCAATGGATCATTCCTTGGGAGCTCTACTAGTTCAAAATGATGAACAAGGACGAGAACAGGCAATCTACTATCTGAGTAGAACAATGATCGGAGCCGAACATCGGTACAAACCCGATCGAGAAGGAATGTTTGGCACTAGTGTTCGCCATTCAGAAAATGCGACACTATCTGGTAGGCCAGACTATAAATGTCATATCAAAAGTCAACCCTCTGAGGTTACTTATGACAAAGCCTTCTTCACTAAATGGCCGGCTGGCAAAATGGGCTATATTGTTATCCCAATATGAGATGCACTTTTTACCCCAGAAGGCCATTAAAGGACAAGCGGTGGCGGACTTCCTAGCTGAACACCCAGATCCAAGGGCAGCCAAACTCTATGAGGATCTCCCAGATGAGGCCGCCGAAGTCTACCTGACTCAGACATCGTTCGAAAGTCAAGTATGGAACTTTTCTTCGACGGTGCATCAAGGACAAGCCCGAAGGGACACATAGTAGCGGGGGTAGGAGTAGTACTCGTCTCCCCACAAAATTATGTGATTCCCCGAGCTATCTCGTTAACCGAGCCCTGCTCCAACAATGTGGCGGAATACAACGCTCTTTTGATTGGGATGCAATTCGCCGATGAGATTGGCGTTAAAAATCTCGAGGCTTACGGTGACTCTAAACTCATCGTCAGCCAAGTTCGCGGAGAGTACGAGGCCAGACATGAAGATCTAGTACCCTACTACAACGCGACAATTCACATGGCCGAAAGGTTTTCAAACTTCTACATCGACCATGTACCGCGCAGGCAAAAATGCACATGCGGATGCACTCGCATCCCTCGCTGCTTCCTTAGCTCTTCCAGCTGGAGCAATGGAGAAAGTATTCGTCTATAGCCACGACCTATACTGTCCAAAAATTCCCTCGGGGACTGTCCAAGGTCAACGGGAGACCATCACGACAAGGAAACACTTGAAGTGTCGACCGCTTCAGGGCTTAAAGACTGGCGATTCCCCTACATTGATTTTGTCTTATACGGCATTCTGCCTGAAGACACCAAGGAGGCGGCCGCCATTCGGAGGAAAGCCCCCAAATTCTACTATAATGCGATTTCGCGAACATTGTATCGTCGATCGCATGACGGGATCCTGCTCCGATGCCTCTCATCAAAAGAAGCCCAAGGAGTATTGAAAGAAGCCCACGATGGTACTTGTGGAGCTCATCAACCTGGCCCGAAATTGGCACATCGACTCCAAAGGATGGGTTACTATTGGCCCAAGATGATTGCCGATGCTGTCGCTTATGCTAAGAGATGTTACGCCTGCCAAATACACGGCGATTTCATCCACCAAGCACCAGGGTACCTCCACTCAACGACCTCTACTTGGCCGTTTGAAATGTGGGGGATGGACGTAGTTGGCCCTATCAGCCCACCATCATCGAAAGGACATCGGTTCATTCTAGCGATAACTGATTACTTCTCTAAGTGGGCCGAAGCTATCCCTTTGAAAGAGGTGAAATCTTCTAACGTGATCAAGTTCGTGAAACATCACGTTATTTACCGCTTCGGTGTGCCTCGGCGTATCATCCATGACAATGGACCCCAGTTCATCAGCCAGGCCTTCCAGAGATTCTGCGCGAAGTTCAGAATCCAGAGTGTGTCCTCAACGGCATACTATCCTGCTGCTAACGGTCTTGCAGAAGCCTTCAACAAGACTATTGGCAAGCTTCTCAAAAAGTTCGTCTCGAAAAGTCAACGAGACTGGGACGACAAGCTGGGTGAATGCTTATGGGCCTACCGCACAACGGTGCGAACCCCAACTAAAGCCACGCCATTTTCCTTGGTATACGGATGCGAAGCCGTCCTTCCATTGGAAATACAAATTCCCTCTCTACGCGTCGCCTTGACAGCGGAAATGACAACTGAGGAGAAGCATCAGCAGCGACTCCAGGAGTTGGAAGCCTTAGACGACAAGCGTTTGCAGGCCCAACAACAAATCGAGCTTTACCAAGCTCGTATCACCAGAGCCTTCAACAAGAAAGTCAAAGCGCGAACTTTCAAGAAAGGCGACCTTGTCTTAGCTGTCCGAAGACCCATGGTCATGACGCACAAGACAAAAGGAAAATTTCAGCCCAAATGGGAGGGACCATTTGTGGTAGAGTCAGTCTACTCGAATGGATCATATCGCCTCATAACTTCAAATGGTTATACACTCATGATGCCGATCAATGGCAAATTCTTGAAGAAGTACTATCCTTAATAGTACTCTTCTTCCGATCAAGTTAAAAGTACACCTCTGATCAAACATCCGACGCCCTCGACGGCTAAGGATAGAGGAAAATGTTGGCCTTTAAGCCCAACATAAGTCCTCGACAACTCACCATGCTGAGGGGAATAGCATGGCTAGCCCAACTCAAACGGTAGTTGGTAAAGGCATGTCAAACCCGTTGACAGCTGAGGATTTGCTAAAAATCCTAAGGGACACGTTCCCATTTGATCCGACGCCCTCGACGGCTAAGGATAGAGGAAAATGTTGGCCTTTAAGCCCAACATAAGTCCTCGACAACTCATCATGCTGAGGGGAATAGCATGGCTAGCCCAACTCAAACGGTAGTTGTAAAGGCATGTCAAATCCGTTGACAGCTGAGGATTTGCTAAAAATCCTAAGGGACACGTTCCCATTTGATCCGACGCCCTCGACGGCTAAGGATAGAGGAAAATGTTGGCCTTTAAGCCCAACATAAGTCCTCGACAACTCATCATGCTGAGGGAATAGCATGGCTAGCCCAACTCAAACGGTAGTTGGTAAAGGCATGTCAAATCCGTTGATAGCTGAGGGTTTGCTAAAAATCCTAAGTGGACTCGAGTCCACTCTTTCCTCCAAAGTCCCTTACCAATTCTCATCCATAGAATGGTAGGACCACAAAGTGCAATCATTACTACGTTAACACTATACCTCTGGTAATGAATACCCTTTGCCGGGTATAAACTTTGCTTGTTAACTCTGCATAGAGTAACAAACTCTCAAATTTGCCAAGTTAACACTATACCTCTGGCATTTCAAATTCCACTTGTCAATTCTCATCAATAGAATGACAGGTCCTCAAATTGCTTTTATCACGAGCCAATTCTTGTCAAGTTAACATTACACCTCTGACAAATTACTGTTTAAGTTAACATTACACCTCTAAGCAGTACATCGAGTGCCTGTCAAGTTAATATCACACCTCTGATAGTCACCTTTCTTCAGACTTCCGTATCAAAGCTGAAATGGACGATGCCAAGTTAACACTACACTTCTAGCATCCGAGTCATCGCTAAGTTCAACAATACACCTATGGCCATGACCTTTCCTCGACTTCTTCGTCTAAGTCGAGATGACCAATGCTAAGTTCAACATCACACCTCTAGCATTACCTCACTGTTAAGTTAAACATTACACCTATGACAGTGACATTCTGAGTTAAGTTAATATCACACCTCTGACTCACATCCTTGTCGAGTTAACACCACACTTCTGACAAGACTATCTCCAACCCGTTAAGTTAATATCACACCTCTAACGGTGAAAGCTTTACTAGATTCCTCGCGGGTCTAGTTTCACTTGTTATTCTCTTCAACAGAATAACAGGTCCACCTAAAGACATTGTTAGGTAACATTACACCACTGACAATGTTTTATCAAATTCCCCAGCTGACCTTGAATCAAGTCAATCCTACACACTTGACAAAAGTTCACCTTCTCTGGGAGTGCGCATTCCCCTGTCACTTTCTTTTATAAAGTGGCGGGTCCACCAAAATCATTCTTTTGCTTCTAAAACAAAACATTCAAGACAACAGAAAGAGGCAAAAGAAAAGTGTCACTTTTATTCATATCCAAACACATGAAAGTGATACAAAACGCTCTCTTATACAATAAGATTGAGTGTTACAATTAAGGAGTACAAAGAAGTCCCTCTCTCTCTCTGAGGCCGTACTCACTCCTTGAAGCCGCATCTGATCCTAAGTGCATGATGTCTGAAGAAGTGGCGACTGTTGGAACCGGTTGCACTTTGATGCACGACGCCAACTTCGAAAGCGCCCTAGCTGACTAAGCCAAGAGCAATGGTGTTCTTGAGGTCCGGTGGCAACAGAAGGTCCTGCAACCCTTCGTTCAGGCGCGTCTCTTTCCCTAGCAGACCATCCAACAAACATGGAGTCACTTCTGGGGTGAGAGAGGAAGTTTTAGGAGTCATCACAAAGGATGCTACCCTCCACTAGGTCCAGCGACAACAGAAGAGCCTGCAACCCTTCGTTCAAGAGTTGATCTTTCCCCCGCAGGCCATCCAAAGGACATGGACTGTCCTTGATGTTACTTCTGGGATGGGAGAGGAAGAGGATCCTCTCCGCCACCGCAACCGCCGGAACCTCCTCGCCGTCATACTTGACCTGACCATCTCTTGCCATCAGGCAAGAGTGGTACAGGAGATCTGAAGAGACCTTGGCGAGATTTGGGTCCTCGTCAGAGATATAATTTACTCTCTTACAAACGACGAGGACCATAATTTACTCTCTTACAAACGAACATTGAGCAAGCTCGCCGGTTGAAGCACTCTTCCAGGAGACCAGCGAACCTGCAAAGAACAAATAAGAGAATCAGAAAGTCTGGAACTTAGTATACTTTAACAAAAGAAAACTAAGTAACAGACGCGGCAGTCATTGAAGACTTCAGACGCGGAAATGATCTGCACAGTTAAACCACCGCGTTAACAGAAACAGACGCGAGTCAAAACTGTGCCACGCCCAGCATTCAAACGCAGTCTCAGTTTGCACCCGCGTCTAATGCACTAGACGCGAAAAACTTCAAACGCCGAAAATTGCCATCTCTCTGTTGGGTGAACAGGAGTTGCAAGATTCAGGTCTGAAACGCGCCAAGGCAATAGCCATGAGCAAAGCCAGCGTCAAGAGCCCGCGTTCAGAAAAGTTCAAGTCACCGGCGCAAATTCCAGAATAGGAATGCACCAGGATTTCATTCAGATGGCTATGCCAAAGTTCAGGCTATGGACATCATCGGGGTGACATACCAGCAGAGGCCTCTGTCCAGAGTTGGCCTCTCTGCATCCAAACGCGCGCGCGCAAGATGACATGAGAGAGGATTCCTTCTGAAGAGACCAAACAGAAGCATAAAAGCTCTGGGTCATCTTCATCCGCGGAGTCACCTTCATCCATGAAGACAGGGACCTTGTTAGAAGCTTTAGAGGAGGCGAGGTCTCTCAGGGCAAAACAAATGAAAACAGTCTAAGATTGGATTATTGAAGAGGGAGAAGGTGCACTCTATTTATAGGCAGTCCCTAATAACTGTCATTAATGGGGCATCAATCGGAACCGTCGCGCACAACTGTCAAAGCCCAATCAAAAACGGACGCGTGGAACGCTGCTTTGGAAACCGTCGAAATGCGCCGGTTTTCAACCGCCAGCGTCGGTTCTGCATGCAAGAGCATTAACGCCTGAACCCAATAAGAGGCTGACGCGTGGATAACTGTCTTGGGAAGCAACGGATGACCCGGAACCCCAATCGACGGTGAAGACTTGACGTTCAAAGATCTCCTAAAAATCTTTTTAAGTCATGCTGCATTGAACGCAGATGGGAAAGTCGCTCGAGGTTGCGTATCCCGTGTCTGATCGATCCGCGTCTTTCTTAGCAAGACAGATTCGCGTTATACAGAGCCGCGTTTCACCCTGTGATTGACGCTGCGTCTCACTCCATAGACTGACGACCGCGTCTCACTTTATGGATCAATGCTGCGTCTCATCAAGAAGACCGCGTTTCACCCTGTGATTGACGCTGCGTCTCACTCCATGGACTGACGACCGCGTCTCACTTTATGGATCAATGCTGCGTCTCATCAAAAGGACTTGGTAAATCTAAGTTCCTGTGGACTGACGACCGCGTCTCACTTTATGGATCAATGCTGCGTCTCATCAAAAGGACTTAGCAAATCTAAGTTCCTGTGGACTGACGACCGCGTCTCACTTTATGGATCAATGTCGCGTCTCATTAAGAAGACTCAGAGTCAAGGCCGCGTTTCATTAACAGAACTTAGTCTTACCTAAGTGCCAGTTACCAAGGAGTTGGATTCGCCTACAGCTGAGCAAAGAAGATGGAGCAAAATTTTTCAAACTTTTATTATAAACAGTAAAAGTGGATACAAACACTCTAAACAGAGTGTCCTCTTCTTTACAAAAAAGGGGAAAAGAAAAGAAGGCTAAATGTCCTGGTTCGCCAAGGTACGGATTTGTTCCCTAAGGCGGTGAATCTCGTGTTGGCGCGTCCTTTCAGCTTCCATAATAGCCGGTCCCGCAGCTCCTCTTCGGATAAGAAATTTCTTGCGGCCAGCTGCGTTCGCAGAGATTCCACCCTGGAAGAATGTAGAGACAGACTCTCTTCAGCTCGCGCCCTAGCAGCTTGTTGCTCCTCTAGCTGCTTTTTGATGATAGCAAGCTTTTCCTCATTGAGCGCAAGCACCACTTCTGCCTTGGCAATGGTGTCCCGAGCCCTGATGATGACTTGCTCTGTGCTCTGCATGACAAGCTCGGATTCCCTTGAATCGCCAGCTAGTTTCTGACATTCAGCCTGGGAATATTCGAGATTGCGGATCTCTGCAGCGATTTGTGCCTCCGCTTCCTGCCGCTCTCGTTCTTGAGCAGCTAGGAGCCTAGTCAGGGTGGCCTGGGCCTCACTAAAAGAGCCAGCATCTTCCAAAGACTCCAGCTCCTGCAGGTAGTCTCCCAGTTGCTCTACCACCCGTAGACACGCCTTGGCAAGTGAAGGGCCTCCGGTTAATTCGACGTTCACGACCAGATTTTTAAGAAGCGTCTGGGCAAATTGGAACGAGCTGTTTCCACGTAAGATGAGATCAATACATGATCCCATCGAAGCGAAGAATTGCTGCACCATCTGACGTGCCAGTTCCCCCATGTCTTCACCACCTAAGAAGCTTCCCGACCCCTTTTCTGTCACAGGATAGGGGATATAAGGCGGATCTTCTCGCACAAGAGTCGTGCTGGCCGTCGAGACAACCAGAGCTGGACCGGCCGCTGACGCTTCCGGAGGTACTACCTCTGCAGGAGCCTCCACGACCAATGAGGGAGTAGTAAGCACGACCTCCTCAGAAACCTCCACCGAGACCTGAGCTGTATGGCCTTCTGGAAGGGTGCCAACCATCGGACCCTCCACCTGAACCCCCTCAGTCCTCTCTGCAAGTTATCGCGATGTTAGCCACAATGATAGAAGAGCTAAACATTTAAAGCATCAGAGCTGCCTTACCAGGTTGGAGGTCCGGAGACGTCAAATCCTGCGGAGCGGAAGTCTCCTTGGCTTCAGCAGTAACCTCCTCGCCTGGCAGAGTGAGAGCCTCCTCAGCCTCAGTGGTTACTTCCTCTTCTGCCAGAGTGGAAGGCTCCCCAGTTTCAACAGCTGCCCCCTTTGAGGGTATCTCAGCAGCCGAGACCTCAATCCCCTCGGGCCGGGTCAACTCTTTCACCATCTCCTCGATACGCGAGGAGGTGGTAGCCTCAGCATCTTCAGTTGGCCCTGCAACATAAAAGAAGAATGTTAGAACATCCTCTTCAATATGCAAAGAGGAAATTAGACAGAAGATGGAAAGAATACCTTCAGTGGGGATAATCGCCAGCGATGGTGCAGTCGATGGCTCACCCTCATGTATTTCCTCCTCCGAGATGTGGAAGAATTTGCTCTGATCAGGAAGAGCGGGTTCATCGCCATAGTCGGTCTCGTCTTCGAAGTCGCTTTCCCCCGATAACGAAGAAGACGACAGCGCAACGCGAGGAAGCTCCGCAACAGGAGCCTTACCTCCAATCACCCCAGTGGTAGGACTAGGGTCGACTGCCCTAAGACTGGAAATGCAGATGCTAGGAGACCCCGGCTGCTGTGCCTCGTCTCTCCCATCACGAGCAGAAGAAGGCTCGGGTTGCGCTGAGAGGCCTGCAATCTCAACATCCCCTCCAGTCATTATGTCAACCTCCAGTGACTCGTCATCTTCGGCGGCGGTGGACTCTTCAACAAGCTCCCCTTCCTCCACGGTCTTGCTGCGCGACCTAGGAGCACGGACTAGGGTGGGGAAATCTTCATCTTCCGACGGTTCCTCAACCCTAACAGGGACGTCTTCAGGAGGAGCCTCGACTCCAGCAGAGATGTCTCTGGATTGAGAGACTTTAGCCGTCAAATCCCTCCGAGCCTTCTTTGGGGCAGGCTCAGCGATAGAAGCAGAGCGTCGATGACGCTTGCTCGCCAACTGTTTAGACCTCTTGGCTGGTGGCTCCACCCTTGTCGCTGGTGGCTCTGCCCTTGCCGGTCGCGGCTCCGCCCTCACTGCTGGGGGTTCCCTCCTCGATCTTCGCCCGACCTCCTTTTGGGCCTTCAGGTACTGTTCTACGAGCTTCGTCGGTTTACTAGAATCAGTCCTGGCCTCGAGACTTGCGTTGATGCTCTCAATGCATGAAGACGCCGGAAAAAAGTCTGGCGTTTGGATGGCTTGAGAGTACCAAGTACAGAAGCTGAAACTCGTACGGCACTTGGGCCCCTCGAGAGGTAGACGGAAAGATACTCCCGTCCCTCCAGCCACACTATAGTACCAGGCCCGAGCACCCTCGAACAGGTTCCCTTCGAAGGCAAGCCTAGCATTGGGGTTCCCGACATAGAGCTGATCATAGCCGAACTGTCGAGCGAAGCGACTCGGCATGTACGGCTCAATGGTACATGATGTCCCCTGTCGGAAAAGCACATATCCGGGCCGGATATTTAGCAACCACCAGAAGGCCCCCGCGGATAACCTCGTGAAGTCATCTGGGCCAACGGAATCAACAAGTAGATCCCCGAAAGATGCATCAGGGATCTGGAGGAGGCAGTGATTGAGCTGGTAGTTGGCAGGGTCTGAAAGGCACTTCCGGACGTAATATATGTAAGGATCACGCCATTTTGAACCCTCCAACCGCTGTACGAAAGGGACAGAATTCTCCCTCCAACGCGCTGCCGTCATCAAAGAAGGGCAATGCATCACGTACCAAGCAATAAGGTACGTGTAAGGCAGCTCGACACGAGGGTTAGGACGCTTCACCGTCGGACTCCCCTCTGAGTCAACATACGGCTTTCCCTCGGAGTCTGCAGTTTTTGGTGGCTCACAGAAACTCTTAGTGAGCGCCCGCAGCCCGCTCTGAATACCAGCCGCCACGGCCGGGAGAAGGGCTATGGGGTTCCCATGAGCCAGGAGCACCGCCGGGTACACCACATCAGCAACAATTACTTCATGCGACAGCGTGGGCACCACACAGCGCTTCAGCCACAGCATCAGAAAGCCCGCCAACAGTGCCCGATCGGAGATAGGAGTCCGGGCTTGATGGTGAAAGCTTTCAAAAACCAAGTCAGGGTCAAAACCGTCCTCGTTCGACTCCGTGGTGTAGAAGCTGTTCGGAGCCTGGTCGATCCTGTCTTCGATCTCCCTGTCAGAGCTGGGATCCAATCGGGTTATCCGATGGTCTTTGGTGTTGACATTATTGAACAAGTAACTGGCCCAAGATAGTTGCTTGACTCCCTGCGACCGCCATTTGGTTATCTGGCCGCAAATGTGGAAGTGACATAGCACTTCCCAGTAGGTCTCATATATGAGGGGAAACTCCTCCTTCACATAGCGAAGCTCCACAGCGGTCGGGACATATTCCTCATAGGGAATATCCCCCGTCGACAGCCCCGAGACCTCGTGCAGCTCGTGCAGAGCAAGGCCCATCTCTCCGACCGGAGTGAAGAACGTCCCCGTCGAAGGATTATAACGCTCTAGAATCCCGAAGAAGTTCTGAGAGCTTTGAGGGATCCCCCACTGCACGGCCCGGACTGCCGAGTACAGCCCCACGCGCTTTAGCAGGTCCCCGAGCTCGGTAAGGACAAAGCCGACCATCCTGCCCCACCAATAGTTCTCCGTGGAACGGACCCACCCCGGCGCACGGAACCCAACTGGGTAGTCACCCTCCGCCTCCATGAAGGCGTTGAGGAAGGTAGTGCCAAGTTGTGGTATCTCCCCGGCTGGAACCTCAGTCCTGCGCGACCCAGGGAAAAGGCCGATAACTGACCTGTCATGGCTATCATGACGGTATACTTTGTGGGAGCCCAAATCACCGAGAGTGACCTCGGGAACATATCGAGCAAGGTCCCATTCCATCTTCCGAGGGACGGACATATGCTGGAAGTAGGACAGCGGGAACATCCTCTCCATGTCTGGAAGAAAGAATCTTCCACCCCTTATCTGGCGGAGCCATTTGTAAGTCCCGTCATATACGCGATGGCCGCCATCGTGGATACGATCTCTGAAGAAGAAGGCAGGCTTCTCCAGTTTGATACCAGCATCCGTTGCAAATGCTGCATCAGTCATGAGCACCCGAAGAGTCCTCATGTCAACATTTGAGAGCCTCTCTCTGCGATCCGGTGATTTGTCAGCAGTCACAGGAACAGTCCTTTGCAATACAAAAATCAAATCCCGGTCAGCACCACCTACATGACCAAAGTGGCACTTCTTGGCGAGTGAAGTAGCAGGGCGTGGCGCTGCAAAAAGAAAAGGACACTTAGTTAGATACTCTATCAAAAGCCAAAAAAAAAAATGCTAAGTGTTCATAATCCGAACGCAGAAGAGACACTGGACGCAGGAATTATTAAATCCGCGTCCAGACCTGCGCATCCACGCAGAAGAGGCACTGGACGCAGGAATTATCAAATCCGCGTCCAGACCTATGGGATCGGCGTCTCCACAACATTCTCCTTGATGTCACTTCTGGGGTGCGAAAAGAAGGGAGTTATCCACCTTAACCTTTCCACTACCATAATCGCCAGAAGTTAAGGAGGGTAACCCCCTTCCTTTCACATCCCCAGACGTCGAAGTACTTGGACTCGGGTGCCAGATTCATCAAAATCAGCAGCTGATGAAACAGAACGCAAGGATCAAATCCGCGTTCTGTAAACTAAGTCCGCGTCTGAACCCTTCACAAATAGAAAATATTCTAAGTGAAGAATCTGAAGCACAGGACTCAAGCGCGCGAGGGTCCAAACCCGCGCCTAGGTTATCATCCCAAAGACTGCGTCTGGGAATCAAACACGATCTGAAAATCACGTGTTAAGGGTTCTTAAAAGTTCTTTGAACTTTCTTTAAATGGCGAAACTTCCGCCTAAGAGGCCTTTACCTTGGAGACCTGGGAGAACGACGCCCTGTGCAGAGGAGGAGCCGCCCCTCTGGGCCTCGGCGACGGTCGCCTTTGAGGACGATGCAGTTGGCTTAGCCTTGGGTGCCATTGATGTTCAGAAATCCGAGCAAGGAGATGAACAAGTTCGAAGATGAACAGAGAAGGAAATTTTTTTTTTCAGCGAGTGCGTTCGGAGAAGAAGATGCATCTCTCCAACTGTTGCTTTTATAGGCACAGGGATTCGCGAAGATACGCGGTGCGTGGCCCGGTAGACGCTGCAGCGAGTCACCGCTTGACGCGTGTAACCAAATCGTTTCTGAACGGAGAAGATCATGCGTCGCAACCCCGCCACGAGTCAGCAGTCGACACGTGGAGCAGTTCATCCGCGCGCCAAAAGGCGAAATTTCGCCGGTTCCCTAGGCCAGCTGGCGGCGTAATCATGACATGGCACAATATTCGCGCCCAAAGAACGCACCTCCTCGATGGACATGCCACGTCAGCCTCTCCATGAATGCATTTGGAAGGTCGCGTCTCTCTAAGAAATTCGCGTCCTTTCAGTCTGGCCAAATATCGCGTCTACCTTCTGAAAATCAGTCGCGTCTCCAGTGCCAAAGGACGCACGATTACAGAAATCGCGCCTTTACAACAGTACCATCTCTGCTTTTTGAAAAAGAACCTGCGTTTGGCCTCCTGCTTCTGCAAAATCAGTTCAACAGTACACTGACGCAAGCAGACGACCAACCACTCCTGGCTTAAAGCGCGCCAATGACAGACTAAAAGCAATCGGAGAGGTTTAGACTGTGCATCTAAACACTCAACATGATCAACTCTGGGAGCTTCAAAGAGTTCAACAGTACACTCACGAAACTCCAGATAAGATCAAACCCGAAGCATCAACAGTCTAGTCATGAAGGCGAACTCAGCTAGAGTCCAAAGTATTTCGAAATCCGTCCCAGTTAACTGCGGAATGTCAAAAACTTTGGAGGGGGTTCTGTAGGCTGTCTAAAAATCACCAAGACAAGCACCAAAACACAGAGATCCAAGATCCAGGCGCAAGGCTAAATGTGACAATCAAGACGCGAGAGATAGCCCGCGTCTCAGCATCAAGGCGCGTCAGCCCGAAGCCCGCGTCTCAGCATCAAGGCGCGTCAGCCCGAAGCCCGCGTCTCAGCATCAAGGCGCGTCAGCCCGAAGCCCGCGCCTCAGCATCAAGACGCGTCGGATCGACACCCACGTCTCGGTTGCAACTACCCCGATTATGGCGCCATCCGCCGCCCATATAGCGGGAAAGTTGGCCCTCATCGTGGAGCACTTTTAGGGGGCACGATCACCCCCTAAAAACCCTATAAATAGTCCCGTCACTATTGAAGGAGGAGAGGACAATTGACGACGAGAAGGAAAAAAGACGACAATCAAAGGAGAGATCAACGACAGAGAGAGAGAAAACCCTTCAGCGAGCTTACTGAGTACTAGCCGCTCTTCGCCTCCTCCTCTAGAGTTTTGGTAGACGGAGCTGAGTTACTCCCTCTACCGACCGAAGAGAAGATCCCCGACGGTCCGAACAGTCATCCGGTCAACGGAGAACAAGATTCACTCTCCACCGCCACACGAAGAACCCAGCACTAAACAAGGGGGAATTCAAGATTCAATATTCTCCCTCCCTTGTAACCGGAAGATTAAGCCGGCTGTAATCTTTCCATCTGATTCCAGGAAGCGTTACACCAGCCAACCCCTCTCCGTGTCAAACAAAGTTAATCATCATCAAAACTAGAGTGAGCTTTAAAAACTTAGAGAAGGCTATGAAAAAAGTGATCTTTAAAAAATTGTTGAAAATTGTTTGGTTATTTTTAATGTAGGAAACAAATCTGGGCTCACTATCTCACTACTCAATGATGTGTTCTTCTCTTGAAATTCTTAGTGCCTCAACTTGATCATAGGCAAAAACTTAAGCTTGAGTTTAGAAAGTTTTGAGCAAAGCAAATAAGATAGTTTGAAAAAGTTAACTCTTTTCTTAAGAGATCATCTTGAACTGAATGTTAAATCATCAAGTCTTTTGATTAGTTACTAATGTTGCATATTTAATGTCACATTTCCATACTTATTTTAGAATAAAAGCCTGCATTGTCCTAATTATTTGTTTGATTTATTTGCAGGCCCAATCCTTAAGGAGATGAAGAGAAATGAGCCCAAAAGCCCACCAGAATTCTGAATTAAATCAGAGTTAATTCGCACACATAAAATCAGGGCAAAATCAAGAGGTTGAAACCGGTTGAGAAGAATCCTCTCAAAATCGATCGGTTAAAGCCAAGAATCCAAGGCCATTTCGTCAGAATCCGGAGCTCAAACGACAAAACCAACAAAGGATAAAGTCAGAAGGAGAAACCAGGGTGACCCACCAACAGGGTGTGGCCACCTGGCCACACCCTTGCCGCGGAAACGCGGCAAAAGCCGCGGATCCGCGGCATTGTTGGGAGTTAGGGGAAGCGTTTGCTTCCCCGACCTCCCCGGGATCTTGGTTGTTGGGTTTTTGGCCTATAAAAAGGCATTTTCTGTGCTGAAAGAGGACGTGAAGGCAGATTAGGATTTAGCCTAGTTTTAATTCTTTGTAGTTTAGGTTTTTCTTTTCTTGTTATGTAATTTGTATGTAACTTAGGGTAGAAGAAGATTCATGTAAGTAAGAGAGAGAGACTGAAGTTGAGAGTGACACCGACGATGTACCCTCCTCCTTTCTTCCATTATCTCTGCAATTAATAAAGATAAAAGTTCTTTTTATGTTTGTATTTCTTTTGTTTCGTCTTCCTCTTCAACTTTACCTTGGTTGTTGTTGTTGAGTGTACAAGTGAATTCCAAAGCAAGTATAACTAAGCTACGTGAGAGCCAGCGATAGTTCATGAAGACGTTCTCCTCTTCCAAGCTCCGCATCACTTCGTTCTTCTTATGCTTGACGATATAATGTGCACGGGGCCCGAGCTCGAGTTTATGATTTATGCGTTGAACGCCTCCGAAGAAAAAAGGTAGAACTTGCAAAAAGGTTTCCAAGTAAGTCAACACTCAACCTAGGTAAGTATTTCTTTACTTTTCTCTCTCTCTTTTCTTTTACTTCTTATGCATAGATCAACACCTCCTCAAACTCTTTCTTCTCCACTTCAGTGTACATAGTCGCTTTTCATCGTTTTCTGATTTTCCATCTTCTTCATCTCTCGCTTTCTTCTTAACTTTAACCATTAACTTTCTTTTTCTTTTTCATAACATAAAACAGAGAAGAACTTTCGCTTATTTTCTTAACGATTTCAATAAAGAACTGTAAAGCTTCCATCGCAAACCCTCCTTGTGGATCACGACCCGCATAGCCACTTGCTATAGCGGAAGAATTGAGCACTTGCACATATTCTTTCTTAAGTTCTATAATCTCGTATTTTTTGTACAGGTTTAGCCTCAATCAAATTTTGGCGCCGTTGCCGGGGAGGGTAAAATGGTTTTTATTGAAATCTGAATTTTTATTGCAAATTTTTTAGAACTAAACGAATTTTCTTCTCTGTTGCAGGTTACAGGGCAAGCAAAGCAGAAAATTATTATTGCAGTGACATACAAGTGGCCTTGGGCCTCTGCTCTAGAAAGCAGAGACAAAGGGCCCTTTGAATTGCCGCGTTTCCACGGCAAAAGCCGCGGATCCGCGGCAAGGAAGAGTTGACTACTAACAGCTTTTTGCAGGGCTGCTTAGTTTAAAAAAATTTTAGTTTGCTGCAACTTTAATTTTTCTTATATGCCATAACATAAGCCTGCTAATAATCAACAGTAAAATATTTGTTGAAAAGATAAAAAAATTGATTAGACATTTGCATTTTAGGCACGTGTCTTTTTAATTCCTTTATTTTTTACTGTTGAAGAGTGCTGGAGCAAGGTATGTTTGCATTGCATCTAGAATAGGACTATCTCTTGGTTGATTTATATCGCTTAGAGTGCCTCTTATTTATTTTGTACACTTGCACAAAAACTGATCTTAAGGGCACAACCCAATAATAAGATAAGGTGGGGATTTAATCACCCTTCCTTAGCCCAAAAATCAGAATCCAAGCACTCACTAACCAAGCCTAACTTAAAATGAGTAGACGTTGGCCCTAGGGACATCTCGGACTCAATTAGGAGATTATCCTAAGGGGGAAAGGTGTTGGAACTTGACTCTTGCCAAATCAGTGTCTAGGAAAGGGATTAAGGGCCGAAAGCCCGAAGGTTGGTGGTTATTTAATAAAGGAACGTCTTTTGACGGAAAACCTCCCACCAACCTTGCCCTGACCTGGCTGATTAGCTTGTGGTCAAAGTCTACATTAAACCTCCTGTGGACAGTCTAACCAGTTAGGAGTCGTCTTGGTCTAGGTCTACCCTAACTTAGGTTAGAATTTTTTCTTTCTTATTTATTTATTTGTTTGCTTATCTTTCTTTTTTGTGTGTATTCTATTGTGTGATATGGCTTATAATAATAATTCTTTCAACTTTAATAATAATCCATATTACACACCAAGTTCATTTCAGATATTACCAACCCGGCATATCATGACTTTAACCAACCTAGTGTGCCGGATTGGTCTTATCCGAATCAATATGACCCATACCCCCCATCTAATAACTATAATTTCCATAATGATTTCAACTCTTCACCGAGTCAGTGGGGATTCACCTCCCCCGAGCATAATTTCCAACCACCTTGTTCTTCTTCTCCACCTAGTCCACAATACTTTCAAGACTCATACTCAGTTCCACCCGTCCAAAATAGGAAACCATCAATCATGGAAATGAGTATGCGTGAGTCCAAACACAAATCCAAAAATCTGATGGACTCACAATTTCACTACCAATTCCAAGATAATTCATCATCTTTTCATCAAAACAATGAACCTATCAACTATGAAAAGATGCTTGAAGCCATGACTCAGGCTCAAAACGCTCGTAATAGTGACATAGATATGTTGGTCGAATCTCTACGTTCTCACCGTTGGACCAGTTCTGCTGTCACTACCAATTCTGTTGGAGCCGAAGAGTCAGGTTGTTTTGAAAATCAAGATTCCATTTCAGAACAACCATGTGAACTTACCCAAACTCCAAATGATATTGATAGTTTGGCTAATTTTTCTTTTCTGAAATAGAACTTGAAAATGATTATGATCCTGAACCCAACTTAGTGATTCAATTCTTCTTCCTGATTCAATAATGACTCCAGTATCTTTACCTGACTTCAATCTTTTTCAGGAGTCAACATTGGATCCTGTACCAATTCATAAAGAAATTGAATCACCTATCTTTGAGGATCATGTTGAACTTGACCAACTATACACTTTTGAAGATCCTATTAACAAATTGGCAAGTTCTCAATTTTTTGATATTGAACTCAATGAGATATGTGACCTAGATTCCCAAATCTGTGATCCAGTTCAACTTTCTGAATCAATATTGACTCCTGTTGTGTTACCAAACTTGAGTAATATTTTTGAGTCAGTTTTGATTCCTCCACCTATCATTCCTGAACTGGAATCACCCAAATTAGGTCACATCCCATTGTTAGAAAATACATGTGGACTTGAGTTTCAACTTCTTTACTTGGACCCGCTTCTTGAACCAATTTCGACTCCTGAACCTTTACTTGACTTAAGTCACCTTCCTGAGTCGTTATTAGTCCTGTCCTTCCTGAGTCCAAGTCAACCGTTCTATCATTTCATACTCCTTTCTGGGACGAGGTGGTTGACAAATTTGACTCCGAATTCAATTATGGAATATGGAAATTAGATGGGGTTAAATATTTAATAAAGATCCTTCATGGATTTATCTTTTTAATGGTTATATTAAAGATATTTCTGGTGGGTTCCTCCGAGACCCAAGAAAAGTTGATTGGGCCATGTTTCGTGGACCAATCAGACCACCACCGGAACCACCACCTTAAGGTAACCATTTTCCTTCACTTTCTTCTTTTCATGCATCTATGCATAATTCATACATTGAGGACAATGCATGAGATAGGTGTGGGGGAGGGTCTAACATAACTTTTCTTTTTCTTTAATAAAAAATAAAAAAAATTAACATTTTTCTTTATTTTTAAAAACTTTTTGAAAAATAGAAACAATATTTTGACTTATTTTTGTAAGAAATTAAGTTAATTTTAAGGAATAGGAAAATCCAAATTAGGATTTCTTATACTTGGTCAAAATAAGATTATTTGTTTGATTTTTAGAGTTAGGAAGATAATTTGTCAAAGTAATTTAGTCTTGATCTTTACCTTGATGAAATATACACACTTCATACACTTACACACTTAGGGTTCAAAAACAAAGATTCTTATTCCTTATAAAAAATATATATATATAAACAAAATCTAATTATTGATTAGCTAGGTGCTTTGGCCTAAGAAAGCCTTAGTATTTATGCAAAAGATAATTAGATGAGTTTGAAAAAAAAAAGAAGTCTAATTATTGACTAGCTAGGTGCTTTGGCCTAAGCAAGCCTTGGTATTTATGCGAAAGATGATTAGATAAGTTTGAAAAGAAAAATCCTCTGATTAAGCTGGGTATTTGTGCCTAATAAAGCATAATTATTCACGCCTAAAAGAGGTTCATATAATAAAACCCTTAGTTTTGTGGCCTTGTTTGCTCGAGTCCTTAAGTCCTAGGGTGTCTTCTCACCTGGTGCCCTAAGACCGTCTGGTTTGGGAGTCATCGATTAAAGGCTCATTACATGGGCAGATTAGAAAGCCTAATAAAACTAAGGAATAATACCACCAAAAAAAAGTATATATATAAAAATAATAAGGCATAAGAGTTAGAGTTAATGAACCCTTAGTCAAAATTTTCACATTCACAAGGTGCATATGACTTAGGGTAAAGCAATAGACTAGATGAGAAGCACAATTTGACTCCTTACTTTGATTGATAACAAATTTTTGAATAAAGACTAAGTTTAGGAATGAAAAATTCGGCTTTCCTATAACTTATAGATTGCTTAGATCTTACAATCATATTTCAAATATTTTTCTCTTTCAAAATGCTTTTCGAAAATACTAACTCTTTATTTCCCTTTCTTTGGATTTTGTGGGTGTAATCCGCTGAAAACCCTCACGAGACAAAACTCGTCCTCTAGGGGAAACCTAGAGGTTTAACGGCTTGTTGCACATGCTCAGTGCAATCGCGCGACCTGCGAAAGTGGTCTAATAATCCTTAGTATAGTTTAGTTATTTTGCTCGAGGACGAGCAAAAGATAGGTATGGGGGTGTGATTAGTCACTAATGTTGCATATTTAATGTCACATTTCCATACTTATTTTAGAATAAAAGCCTGCATTGTCCTAATTATTTGTTTGATTTATTTGCAGGCCCAATCCTTAAGGAGATGAAGAGAAATGAGCCCAAAAGCCTTCCAAAATTCTGAATTAAATCAGAGTTAATTCGCACACATAAAATCAGGGCAAAATCAAGAGGTTGAAACCGGTTAAGAAGAATCCTCTCAAAATCGATCGGTTAAAGCCAAGAATCCAAGGCCATTTCGTCAGAATCCGGAGCTCAAACGACAAAACCAACAAAGGATAAAGTCAGAAGGAGAAACCAGGGTGACCCACCAACAGGGTGTGGCCACCTGGCCACACCTTGCCGCGGAAACGCGGCAAAAGCCGCGGATCCGCGGCATTGTTGGGGAGTTAGGGGAAGCGTTTGCTTCCCCGACCTCCCCGGGATCTTGGTTGTTGGGTTTTTGGCCTATAAAAAGGCATTTTCTGTGCTGAAAGAGGACGTGAAGGCAGATTAGGATTTAGCCTAGTTTTAATTCTTTGTAGTTTAGGTTTTCTTTTCTTGTTATGTAATTTGTATGTAACTTAAGGTAGAAGAAGATTCATGTAAGTAAGAGAGAGAGGCTGGAGTTGAGAGTGACACCGACGATGTACCCTCCTCCTTTCTTCCATTGTCTCTGCAATTATTAAAGGTAAAAGTTCTTTTTATGTTTGTATTTTCTTTTATTTCGTCTTCCTCTTCTACTTTACCTTTGTTGTTGTTGTTGAGTGTACAAGTGAATTCCAAAGCAAGTATAACTAAGCTACGTGAGAGCCAGCGATAGTTCATGAAGACGTTCTCCTCTTCCAAGCTCCGCATCACTTCGTTCTTCTTATGCTTGACGATATAATGTGCACGGGGACCGAGCTCGAGTTTATGATTTATGCGTTGAACGCCTCCAAAGTAAAAAGGTTTCCAAGTAAGTCAACACTCAACCTAGGTAAGTATTTCTTTACTTTTCTCTCTCTCTTTTCTTTTACTTCTTATGTATAGATCAACACCTCCTCAAACTCTTTCTTCTACACTTCAGTGTACATAGTCGCTTTTCATCGTTTTCTGATTTTCCATCTTCTTCATCTCTCGCTTTCTTCTTAACTTTAACCATTAACTTTCTTTTTCTTTTTCATAACATAAAACAGAGAAGAACTTTCGCTTATTTTCTTAACGATTTCAATAAAGAACTGTAAAGCTTCCATCGCAAACCCTCCTTGTGGATCACGACCCGCATAGCCACTTGCTATAGCGGAAGAATTGAGCACTTGCACATATTCTTTCTTAAGTTCTATAATCTCGTATTTTTTGTGCAGGTTTAGCCTCAATCAAATTTTGGCGCCGTTGCCGGGGAGGGTAAAACGGTTTTTATTGAAATCTGAATTTTTATTGCAAATTTTTTTAGAACTAAACGAATTTTCTTCTCTGTTGCAGGTTACAGGGCAAGCAAAGCAGAAAATTATTATTGCAGTGACATACAAGTGGCCTTGGGCCTCTGCTCTAGAAAGCAGAGACAAAGGGCCCTCTGAATTGCCGCGTTTCCACGGCAAAAGCCGCGGATCCGCGGCAAGGAAGAGTTGACTACTAACAGCTTTTGCAGGGCTGCTTAGTTTAAAAAAATTCTAGTTTGCTGCAACTTTAATTTTTCTTATATGCCATAACATAAGCCTGCTAATAATCAACAGTAAAATATTTGTTGAAAAGATAAAAAAATTGATTAGACATTTGCATTTTAGGCACGTGTCTTTTTAATTCCTTTATTTTTTACTGTTGAAGAGTGCTGGAGCAAGGTATGTTTGCATTGCATCTAGAATAGGACTATCTCTTGGTTGATTTATATCGCTTAGAGTGCCTCTTATTTATTTTGTACAATTGCACAAAAACTGATCTTAAGGGCATAACCCAATAATAAGATAAGGTGGGGATTTAATCACCCTTCCTTAGCCCAAAAATCAGAATCCAAGCACTCACTAACCCAAGCCTAACTTAAAATGAGTAGACGTTGGCCCTAGGGACATCTCGGACTCAATTAGGAGATTATCCTAAGGGGGAAAGGGTTGGAACTTGACTCTTGCCAAATCAGTGTCTAGGAAAGGGATTAAGGGCCGAAAGCCCGAAGGTTGGTGGTTATTTAATTAAGGAACGTTTTTTGACGGAAAACCTCCCACCAATCTTGCCCTGACCTGGCTGATTAGCTTGTGGTCAAAGTCTACATTAAACCTCCTATGGACAGTCTAACCAGTTAGGAGTCGTCTAGGTCTAGGTCTACCCTAACTTAGGTTAGAATTTTTTCTTTCTTATTTGTTTATTTGTTTGCTTATCTTTCTTTTTTGTGTGTATTCTATTGTGTGATATGGCTTATAATAATAATTCTTTCAACTTTAATAATAATCCATATTACACACTAAGTTCATTTTCAGATATTACCAACCCGGCATATCATGACTTTAACCAACCTAGTGTGCCGGATTGGTCTTATCCGAATCAATATGACCCATACCCCCATCTAATAACTATAATTTCCATAATGATTTCAACTCTTCACCGACTCAGTGGGGATTCACCTCCCCGAGCATAATTTCCAACCACCTTGTTCTTCTTCTCCACCTAGTCCACAATACTTTCAAGACTCATACTCAGTTCCACCCGTCCAAAATAGGAAACCATCAATCATGGAAATGAGTATGCGTGAGTCTAAACACAAATCCAAAAATCTGATGGACTCACAATTTCACTACCAATTTCAAGACAATTCTTCATCTTTTCATCAAAACAATGAACCTATCAACTATGAAAAGATGCTTGAAGCCATGACTCAGGCTCAAAACGCTCGTAATAGTGATATAGATATGCTGGTCGAATCTCTACGTTCTCACCGTTGGACCAGTTCTGTTGTCACTACCAATTCTGTTGGAGCCGAAGAGTCAGGTTGTTTTGGAAATCAAGATTCCATTTCAGAACAACCATGTGAACTTACCCAAACTCCAAATGATATTGATAGTTTGGCTAATTTTCCTTTTCCTGAAATAGAACTTGAAAATGATTATGATCCTGAACCCCAACTTAGTAATTCAATTCTTCTTCCTGATTCAATAATGACTCCAGTATCTTTACCTGACTTCAATCTTTTCCAGGAGTCAACATTGGATCCTGTACCAATTCATAAAGAAATTGAATCACCTATCTTTGAGGATCATGTTGAATTTGACCAACTATACACTTTTGAAGATCCTATTGACAAATTGGCAAGTTCTCAATTTTTTGATATTGAACTCAATGAGATATGTGACCTAGATTCCCAAATCTGTGATCCAGTTCAACTTTCTGAATCAATATTGACTCCTGTTGTTTTACCAAACTTGAGTAATATTTTAGAGTCAGTTTTGATTCCTCCACCTATCATTCCTGAACTGGAATCACCCAAATTAGGTCACATCCCATTGTTAGAAAATACATGTGGACTTGAGTTTCAACTTCTTTACTTGGACCCGCTTCTTGAACCAATTTCGACTCCTGAACCTTTACTTGACTTAAGTCACCTTCCTGAGTCGTTATTAGTTCCTGTCCTTCCTGAGTCCAAGTCAACCGTTCTATCATTTCATACTCCTTTCTGGGACGAGGTGGTTGACAAATTTGACTCCGAAATCAAGTATGGAATATGGAAATTAGATGGGGTTAAATATTTAATAAAGATCCTTCATGGATTTATCTTTTTAATGGGTTATATTAAAGACATTTCTGGTGGGTTCCTCCGAGACCCAAGAAAAGTTGATTGGGCCATGTTTCGTGGACCAATCAGACCACCACCGGAACCACCACCTTAAGGTAATCATTTTCCTTCCCTTTCTTCTTTTTCATGCATCTATGCATTAATTCATACATTGAGGACAATGCATGAGATAGGTGTGGGGGAGGGTCTAACATAACTTTTCTTTTTCTTTAAAATAAAAAATAAAAAAATTAACATTTTTCTTTATTTTTAAAAACTTTTTGAAAAATAGAAACAATATTTTGACTTATTTTTGTAAGAAATTAAGTTAATTTTAAGGAATAGGAAAATCCAAATTAGGATTTCTTATACTTGGTCAAAATAAGATTATTTGTTTGATTTTAGAGTTAGGAAGATAATTTGTCAAAGTAATTTAGTCTTGATCTTTACCTTGATGAAATATGCACACTTCATACACTTACACACTTAGGGTTCAAAAACAAAGATTCTTATGCCTTATAAAAAAAATATATATATATATATAAAATCTAATTATTGATTAGCTAGGTGCTTTGGCCTAAGAAAGCCTTAGTATTTATGCAAAAGATAATTAGATGAGTTTGAAAAAAAAAAAAGAAGTCTAATTATTGACTAGCTAGGTGCTTTGGCCTAAGCAAGCCTTGGTATTTATGCGAAAGATGATTAGATAAGTTTGAAAAGAAAAATCCTCTGATTAAGCTGGGTATTTGTGCCTAATAAAGCATAAGTATTCACGCCTAAAAGAGGTTCATATAATAAAATCCTTAGTTTTGTGGCCTTGTTTGCTCGAGTCCTTAAGTCCTAGGGGTGTCTTCTCACCTGGTGCCCTAAGACCGTCTGGTTTGGGAGTCATCGATTAAAGGCTCGTTACATGGGCAGATTAGAAAGCCTAATAAAACTAAGGAATAATACCACAAAAAAAAAGTATATATATAAAAATAAATAAGGCATAAGAGTTAGAGTTAATGAACCCTTAGTCAAAATTTTCAGATTCACAAGGTGCATATGACTTAGGGTAAAGCAATAGACTAGATGAGAAGCACAATTTGACTCCTTACTTTGATTGATAACAATTTTTGAATAGAGACTAAGTTTAGGAATGAAAAATTCAGCTTTCCTATAACTTATAGATTGCTTAGATCTTACAATCATATTTCAAATATTTTTCTCTTTCAAAATGCTTTTCGAAAATACTAACTCTTTATTTCCCTTTCTTTATGGATTTTGTGGGTGTAATCCGCTGAAAACCCTCACGAGATAAAACTCGTCCTCTAGGGGAAACCTAGAGGTTTAACGGCTTGTTGCACATGCTCAGTGCAATCGCGCGACCTGCGAAAGTGGTCTAATAATCCTTAGTATAGTTTAGTTGTTTTGCTCGAGGACGAGCAAAAGATAGGTATGGGGGTGTGATTAGTCACTAATGTTGCATATTTAATGTCACATTTCCATACTTATTTTAGAATAAAAGCCTGCATTGTCCTAATTATTTGTTTGATTTATTTGCAGGTCCAATCCTTAAGGAGATGAAGAGAAATGAGCCCAAAAGCCCACCAGAATTCTAAATTAAATCAGAGTTAATTCGCACACATAAAATCAGGGCAAAATCAAGAGGTTGAAACCGGTTGAGAAGAATCCTCTCAAAATCGATCGGTTAAAGCCAAGAATCCAAGGCCATTTCGTCAGAATCCGGAGCTCAAACGACAAAACCAACAAAGGATAAAGTCAGAAGGAGAAACCAGGGTGACCCACCAACAGGGTGTGGCCACCTGGCCACACCCTTGCCGCGGAAACGCGGTAAAAGCCGCGGATCCGCGGCATTGTTGGGGAGTTAGGGGAAGCGTTTGCTTCCCCGACCTCCCCGGGATCTTGGTTGTTGGGTTTTTGGCCTATAAAAAGGCATTTTCTGTGCTGAAAGAGGACGTGAAGGCAGATTAGGATTTAGCCTAGTTTTAATTCTTTATAGTTTAGGTTTTTCTTTTCTTGTTATGTAATTTGTATGTAACTTAGGGTAGAAGAAGATTCATGTAAGTAAGAGAGAGAGGCTGAAGTTGAGAGTGACACCGACGATGTACCCTCCTCCTTTCTTCCATTGTCTCTGCAATTAATAAAGGTAAAAGTTCTTTTTATGTTTGTATTTTCTTTTGTTTCGTCTTCCTCTTCTACTTTACCTTGGTTGTTGTTGTTGAGTGTACAAGTGAATTCCAAAGCAAGTATAACTAAGCTACGTGAGAGCCAGCGATAGTTCATGAAGACGTTCTCCTCTTCCAAGCTCCGCATCACTTCGTTCTTCTTATGCTTGACGATATAATGTGCACGGGGACCGAGCTCGAGTTTATGATTTATGCGTTGAACGCCTCCAAAGTAAAAAGGTTTCCAAGTAAGTCAACACTCAACCTAGGTAAGTATTTCTTTACTTTTCTCTCTCTCTTTTCTTTTACTTCTTATGTATAGATCAACACCTCCTCAAACTCTTTCTTCTCCACTTCAGTGTACATAGTCGCTTTTCATCGTTTTCTGATTTTTCATCTTCTTCATCTCTCGCTTTCTTCTTAACTTTAACCATTAACTTTCTTTTTTCTTTTTCATAACATAAAACAGAGAAGAACTTTCGCTTATTTTCTTAACGATTTCAATAAAGAACTGTAAAGCTTCCATCGCAAACCCTCCTTGTGGATCACAACCCGCATAGCCACTTGCTATAGCGGAAGAATTGAGCACTTGCACATATTCTTTCTTAAGTTCTATAATCTCGTATTTTTTTGTGCAGGTTTAGCCTCAATCATCTTTCAAGTATGAAATAAAAATAAGTTCAAGTGATGTTTTTAAAGAACTAGAAGTTTAGAAATCCAAACCCATCCTCATGTGCCTTCAAGAACACTTTCAAAGAAGAAAGGCTTAGTTTAGGCATGCATATGATTCCATTGGGTCTTTACATCAAAGCCATTCAAAAACAGGAGGGATCGAAGAGAGGGACGATAATGAGCCGAGAAAACAAATTTCACTACTCATGGAAGATGAAAAACAAGACATGTAAATAAAGCAAGACATACTCGTGAATTAGAGTGGAAGAAGAGAAAGTTTGATCCTTTATTGATGTCACTTCAGATTGAAAATCACTCTATTCCTCTCTCTCTCTCACTGGTATTTGAACTGAACTACAAATTAGAAAACAGAGACACAACTTCTATATACTATCTAATAAGGAACCTAAACCTTAAAAATAAAGAGAAAAACTTAAACTAATTTTCGGTCCCTTTTTCTCTGAAAATACAGTATTTATAGGTGAAAACCAAATGGGGGAGGGCGTACGAAGATAGGGGGAGCAAACGCTCCCCCAACAACTTCAACCAAGCCGCAGAAATGCGGCTTTGGCCATGTTTCCGCAGCCATGGTGTGTCCAGGTGGCCACACCTAGTTGGAGGCTTTCCCTGCTTTAGCGATATGGCTTTATCTCCTGCTAGTTTTCCCGTTGCAGCTCCTGAATTTGACAAAACGGCCTTTGATTTTTGGCTTTAACCACTTGATTTGAAAAAATTCATTTTTAACCGATTTTCAACCCCTATGATTTGCCAAGATCTGTCCTGATTTCCTGATTTCGAATTTATTCTGAATTAAATTAGAATTTGATGGGCTTTTCGGCTCATTTTCTTCCTTTTCCTTTAGTGATGGCCTGCATTTAATAAAAAATAAGACTTATTAATAAGATTTATTTAGATAATAAACATAGTAATGTGATAATATATATGCAATATATGTGACCGATCATACCCATACTTATGTTTTACTTGCCCTCGAGCAAAGCATCAAAACTAATTCTAATCAATTATTAGACCGTAATCGGTCACATATATTGCATATATATTGTCACATTACATGTTTATTATCTATAAATCCTATTAATAAGTCTTATTTTCTCTATAAAGTACAGGGCCATTGCTAAAGAAAATGGAAGAAAAACAAGCCCAAAAGCCCTTCAAATTCTGATTTAATCAGAATTAATTTGAAATCAGAAGATCAGGGCAGATCATGGCAGATTAGAGAGGTTAAAACTGGTTAATTCAGTTTTATAAAAATCTAAATTGGTTAGCTTGAGAATCACTGAAGATCAGATCAGAATCAAAGTTAAACAGCAAATCCAGCCGAACAAAAGGGAGTCAAATCCTGCGCCATAAAGATCTCCACTAGGATGTGGCCATTTGGCCACATCCTGGCCGCGGATCGTGGCCCAAGCCGTGGATCCACGGCTTGTTGGTGGAGATAAGGGGAGTGAGCGTTTGCTCCCCTTATCTCCTCACTCCTTTTCCTTTAGGTTTTTGCCTATAAAAGGCAGGGTTTTGTACTGAAAAAGGAGAGAAGACTAAGATTAGAATTCTTGTTTATTCTTTGGAGTTTTAGGAGTATTGTTAGATAGTTCGGAGAAGTTATATCTGCTCTTTATTTTTTCAGTTTAGACCAGTAAAGAGAGAAGAGTGAAACTGAGTGTGTAATTCATCATTGAAATGACAATCAAAGGAGATTCAACTTGCTTGTTCAACTCGACTTAATTTGGTATGTCTATGTTTAATTTTCATTTTCTTATTTGTTTTCCTTTCATTATGAGTAGATAAATCATTTTCTAGGCTCACTAATTAATCTCCTCTCCCTCTCTCTCTCTGATGGATTTTTATGAAAGCACTCTTTGAATCATAATAATGCCTTAAGTTAAATTTTGTTCTTGAAAGCTTATGAGAATGCTCTTCTTTTAAACTTGGACTTTCAAAGCACAAATATTTTCAAATCGTTTTTATTTCTACTTGCTTCTTCGCGCTTGATGCTTTAACATTCTATTTTAATGTTGTGTTAAGAAAGACCTTAAGATTTAATCCAAAATCATCTTATTTGTTTTACTTGAACATTAAAAGAAACTAAGGTTTTTACTTATAATAAAAGTGATGCACCAAAATGTTCTTGAGAAAAGTAAGTAGTTGAGTAGAAGATTAGTGAGCCAGATTTGTTTCCTATATTAAAAACAACCAAATAATTTTTAACACTTTTTAAAGATCACCTTCTCCAAAGTCTTCTCTAAATTTTAAGTTTTTCTTTAAATCACTTCCCTTCTCTCCATTCTCTTTTCAACTAAAAAACTAGCACCATTCTTAGCTTTCTAAACAAAACACCAAAAAGCTTTCTTCGTATTCCTCCTCGTGGACACGACCCGTTAGCCCAAAGCTAGACGGTAATTCCTTTCACTTTGATTTTGCAATCAATTTTTGGCGTCGTTGCGGGGAGGGAACGGTGTATTTGTTTTTTAACAAGATTGGTGTCATGTTTCAGGGAAGTCATGATTCAGATTTAGCACTCAAGCTTTGCAGGAGAAAACTTTCTATTCTGTGCCCCTACTCCCGAAAGTAAGAAACAGAATTTCAAGAAATTGCAGCGCAAGTTTGAAAATTTGTGGACTACTAAAAACTTTTTTTGCAGGACATACCGCTTTGCAAAAATATAGTTTTTGTGTATTATCTTGCTATATTTGATATACACACTCCCTGTTTTTAATCCAACAATAATTTGAGTGATTGTTAATTGCCTAAAAAACGTTTAGACTTGCATTCTAGGCATTTGTCTAATTACGTTTCTTTGCAATTACTATTGAAGATAGTTGGAGACAAGGTACGTATGCATAACATATAGTTTAAGAAACATTCTTGGGTGATATTTGCTTTTGAATATTACTTTTCTATATCTTGCACACTCTGCACAATCAATTCTAAGGGCAAAGCCCAAATCAAGATAAGGTGGGAAAGTCATTACCCTAACTTAGCCCACAAACCATCTCCAAGCACGCACATCCTAAGCCTAAGTAAAATCTGATAGACGTTGGCTTTAGGGACATCTCAAACTCACTAGGAGATTATCCTAAGGGGGAAGGTGTTAGAATTTGACTCCTGCCAAATCAGTGCGTAGGAAAAGGATTGAGGGGCGAAACCCCGAAGGCTGGTGGTTTGACTTAATTAGGCCCGTCGTTTTTGCACGGATACCTCCAACCAATCTTGCCCTGACCTGGTTGATTAGCTTGTGATCAAAGTCTGCATTATACCTCCTGTGGACAATCAACCAGTTCGGAGTTGTCTAGGTCAAGGTTACCTTAGACTAGGGTTGGTCGTTTTCTCTTCTTGACTATTGATGGACTTGTTTGTGATTGTGTTTGTGTATGCAAGTGTGGTCAAGAGACCCTAATTCATCTAGGTTAACTTGAAACACATCACCACCCAAGTTCGAACCAAGATCAGATTCGGTTATGGCTCAACTGACATCTTTGCAGGATAGGTTCTATCCCATTAGAACCTCACTTCCATCCTGCATCAACTTCCATTGGTTGGTGAACACAACTTTGAGCTTAAGCCTCAGTTTATCAACACACTCCCTAAGTTCCATAGTTTAGAATCTGAAGATGCTTATTTCTTCATAAGAGAATTTGAGGAAGTATGCTTAATGATAAAAATCTCACACCTTGCAGATGATGCTATTAGGTTGAGATTTGTCCCATTTGCTCTTAAGGACTTAGCCAAGAAATGGCTCTACAGCTTAGCCGCTGTCTCTATCACATCTTGGGATGGTTTCATCAAGGTCTTCTTGAAGAAATTCTATCCAATTCAGAAGATCGCTCTCATTAGGAAAAACATCATGCAATTTAAGTAAGAACTAGTGAACCATTCTGGAGGTACTTTGAACGCTTCAAAGACCTCCTAATCCAATGTCCTCATCATGGAACAAAGAAATGGTGACAATGCCAAATTCTTTATGACGGTTTAGACTACTCAACCAAGACCCTTTTAGAAAGCATGTGCCAAGTGGGATTCTTGCAAAGGGATGAGCATGAAGGATGAGATTTATATGAGAATCTAGCTGAAAAGACCATCCAATGGGAACCTACTAATGAAAGCTCTAGGAATCCAAACTCCATCTCTTCAAAAGGAGGTCTCCATTCAATTGAATCATCCATATCTAATAAGGCTAAGTTAGCTAACCTAGCGAGAAGACTGGAAGCTTTAGAAACACATTACCACCCAAGTTTGTGATTGTGTTTGTGTATGCAAGTGTGGTCAAGAGACCCTAATTCATCTAGGTTGACTAGAAAACACATCACCACCCAAGTTTGAATCAAGACCAAATCTGGTTATGGCTTAACCGACATCTTTGCAGGATAGCTTCTATCCCATTAGAACCTCACTTCTATCTTGCATCCAACTTTCATCGTTGGTGAATATAATTTCAACACACTCCCCAAGTTTCATGGCTTAGAGTCCGAAGATGCTTATTTCTTCATAAGAGAATTTGAGAAAGTATGTCTAATGATGAAAATCTCACACCTTGTAGATGATTCTATTAGGTTAAGATTTGTCCCTTTCGCTCTTAAGGACTTAGTCAAGAAATGGCTTTACAGCTTAGCGGCCGGCAATGTCACAATTTGGGATGGTTTCATCAAGGTCTTCTTGAAGAAATTTTATCCAATTTATAAGACCGCTCTCATTAGGAAGAACATCATGCAATTCAAGTAAGAACCTAGTGAACCGTTTTGGAGGTACTTTGAACGTTTTAAAGACCTCCTTGTCTAATGTCCTCATCATAGAATAGAGAAATGGTGACAATACCAAATTCTTTATGACGGTTTAGACTATTCTACCAAGACCCTCTTAGAAAGCATGTGCCAAGGGGATTCTTGTAGAAGGATGAGAATGAAGGATGGGATTTATTTGAGAATCTAGCTAAAAAGACCATCTAATGGGAATCTACTAGTGAAACCTTGAGGAACTCAAACTCCATTTCTTCAAAAGGAGGTCTCCATCCTATTGAATCATCCATAACTAACGAGGCTAAGTTAGCTAATCTAGCGAGAAGACTAAAAGCTTTAGAAACTAAGGAACCAAGTCCAGTCAATCACGTCAGCCCAAACCAATTTCAACTACGGGTTGTACTTATTGTCAGGCCACGAATTATGTGTTGAGGAGTGTCCTGTGTTTCAAGCTCAACAACACTTTCTAGAATCGATGAATGCGGCCTTTTCAAGGCCGAACAATAATCCTTACGCTTCAACGTATAATCCTGGCTGGAGAAATCACCCAAATTTCTCATTGAGCGAACACAACAATGACCACCCACGGTCAAACTAGGCAAGCCACTTCCATCATCCCAATAATTCTTCCAATCATCAACCCAACTTTCCAAATTACCCTCACAATTCTCGCAACAATTTTTCAAATTATCAACAAAATTTTCCCTACCAAAACTCACCATCTTCTTTTCAGAATCCTCAACTTGAAAGGAGAATGACTAATTTTGAGAGAAATATGAAAAGGTACATGAAGAACTAAGATTCCCTCATGCAAACAATACAGAGGCTAGAGGGTCAAATGAGCCAGTTAGCCAATCCATAACATGAGAGGCAAGAGGGTACTTGCCCAGTCAACCAATTATAAATCCTAAGAATTCTCAACAAGCTCATTTGGTTGAGGATCAATTATTGAATCAATGTAATACTGTTCATACATTGAGGTCGGGAAAGAAAATTGATAACCAAGTATCAACACCACCCAATCCCAGTCAGCACAATCACACTCCAGCATCTACCTCATCTAGTCCCAATCCTTCCAAATCTGATGAATCTGAAACAAATAAGTCAACCAGTCGGTGTACAAGCCTATAGTACCATTTCCTAATAGGCTAAAGAACAACAAGCAGAATCCACACATGGATAAAATAATTGAGATCTTCAACCAAGTGAAGATAAATGTGTCACTCCTTGATGCCTTCCAATAAGTCCCATCCTATGCAAAATTTCTTAAGGACATGTGCACAAAGAAGAGAAAGACTAATGTACCAAGAAAGCCTTCTTAGCTACTAACATTAGTGAGCTACTGTCAGGTCCGATCCCTATCAAGTACGAGGATCCGGGTTGTCCCACCATTGCCTGTACTATAGGACAAGCCGAGATTAGTCACGTACTTCTTGACTTGGGAGCGAGTATCAACCTGCTTCCATTCTCAGTTTATCAATTGGGCGATCTTAGTCCAACTCGAGTCACAATCCAACTAGCTGACTGTTCTGTGAAAGTTCCAAAGGGATAAATTAATGATGTCCTTATCCGGGTCGGGGAGTTTATCTACCCTATTGATTTCATAGTTCTTGAGACACAACCTGTGTCCAATCCTAGGGCTCAAACTCCTGTTATCCTAGGGCACCCATTCCTTACTACTGCCAATGCTATTATTAATTGTAGGAATGGGTCTATGAGATTAACCTTTGGGGACATGACTAGAGAAGTCAATGTCTTCAACCTAGAAAAACAACCTCGTAAGATAAGAGATCAAACATTTGAGGTAAACTATGTTGAAAATAATTGTGATGAAGAAAGTGAAGATATAGAGAATGAGTCTCTGTTTCTTGATGAATTATTTAAGAATGAATGTGATTATCTTAATGATAAGGCATATGTAAGAGATCCTAATTTTAGAGTCCCCTTTAAAAAAAGAAAATTTGATTTGAATATCTTCACTTTCGCTGAGCCAACCAATAATATATTGCATGAGAATATAATTCAAGAACCTCCGATTGACATACTCTTTGAAAATCTCTTCGAAGAAGAACTCATGTGTTGGATGAACCAAACTAGAGATATTTTGGTTAATTACACATCTCCAGGGGAAAGTGTTGACCTAAGCTTTAATGAGATATATGGAACTGAGATAGAATTCCTAAGCATTCATAGTGAGGAAGTTCCAACTGAGAAGTGTGGTGGAAATCAATTTTTGAATAATGAATGTAGAAATATGAGGAAGAAAAATCTAAAGAAGGTGAGACTAGGGAGGAAGAGAGCTAAAATGACAAAAAAATTGGCCTCCCTACTATGCCATATAAAGAGGACCCATTGGAATGATGGGAAAAGAGCTAGAGGGATGAGACCGAAAAGATCTAGGAGTAGGAGAAACTTGATGTTGTACATATTTTTGTATAATATATGCACCTCTTTTACATTTCATTTCATGCATCTATACATTTCTTTCATACATTGGGGACAATGCATGAGATAAGTGTGTGGGGAGGGCTCTAACATGACTAATATAACAAAAAAAAAGAGAAGAAAACAAAGAAAATATATATAATATATATATATATATATATATATATATATATATATATATATATATATATATATATATAACTTTTTGAAAGGTAAGAACAATATTTTGATATATCTTTTGTAAGAAATTAAGTCAATTTTAAGGAATAAGAAAATTATAATTAGGATTTCTTACACTTGGTCAAAATAAGATGACTTGTTTGATTTTATGGTTAGGAAGAAAATTTGTGAAAGTAATTTAGTCTTGATCTTATCTTGATGAAATATGCACACTTTATACACTTACATACTTAGAGTTCAAAAACAAAGATACTATGCCTTATAAAAGAAAAAAAGAAAAATATATATATATCTATGAAAAATAAACAAATATAATTATTGATTAGTTAGGTGTTTTGGCCTAAGAAAGCCATAGTATTTATGCAAAAGATAATTAGATTAGTTTGAAATATATATATATATATAAATCCTCTGATTAAGCTGGGTATTTGTGCCTCATGAAGCATAAGTATTCACGCCTAAAAGGGATACATTTTATAAATAAAAATCCTTAGTTTCGTGACTTTATCTGCTCGAGTGTTTAAGTCCTTAGGGGTGTTTTCTCACCTGGTGCCCTAAAACTGTCCAGTTTGAGTGACACCGACTAAAGGCTCGTTACATGGGCAGATTAGAAAGCCTAATGGAATTGATGAATAAATACCACCAAAAATAAATATAAATAAGGCATAGAAGTTAATGTTAAAGAGCCCTTAGTCAAACTTCATGGTCACAAAGGTGCATACGACTCAGGGTAAAGTAATAGACTGGATGAAAAATAGAATTTGACTCCTTACTTTAATTGATGACATGTTTTTGAATAGAGACTAAGTTTAGGAATGAAAAGTTCGATATTCCTATAACTTATAAATTAATTGAACTATTACAAATATACTTCAAATATTTTCTTTCTTTTCAAAATGCTTTTCGAAAATACTAACATTTTTTCTCTTTCTTTATGGATTTTGTGGGTGGAATCCACTGAAAACCCTCACGAGATAAAACTCGTCCTCTACGGGTAACCTAGAGGTTTAATGGCTTATTACACATGCTCAGTGCAATCGAGTGACCTGCGAAAGTGGTCTAATAATTGATTAGGATTAGTTTTGATGTTTTGCTCGAGGGCGAGCAAAAGATAAGTGTGGGGGTGTGATCGGTCACATATATTGCATATATATTGTTACATTATCATGTTTATTATCTATAAATCCTATTAATAAGTCTTATTTTTCTCTATAAAGTACAGGCCCATTGCTAAAGAAAAGGGAAGAAAAACAAGCCTAAAGTCCATCAAATTCTTATTTAATTCAGAATTAATTCGAAATCAGAAGATCAGGGCAGATCAGGGAGGTTAAAAACCTAATTTAGTTTTATAAAAAACCAAATTGGTTAGCTTGAGAATCACCGAAGATCAGATCAGAATCAGAGTTAAACAATAAATCTAGCCGGACAAAAGGGAGTCAAATCTCGCACCATAAACGGATCCGCGGCTTGTTGGTGGAGATAAGGGAGCATTTGCTCCCCTTATCTCCTCACTCCTTTCCCTCCGAGTTTTTGCCTATAAAAGGCAGGGTTTTGTACTGAAAAAGGAGCGAAGACTTGAAATCACCTAGAGGGGTGAATAGGTGATTATGCTAATCAATGCACAAATTAAAAATAAGATGATGCAACAATCACTCAAAGCAACATTAGAAGCCGAATACCCCGTGAAGGGCTCTGAACTCCTTCCTCATGATTCCTCTAAATAAGAGTTTGAGGTGCGCAATGCAATCTTGTTTTGAGAGTATAGATTGACAATATAGGAATGAATGTAAAGTAAGTGAATAACACAAGTAAACCAATCGCAAACACAGAGATTTATTTCAAGGTTCGAGCACCCATCTCTACGTCCCCGCCTTCACCCAGAAGGATTTTCGATCCACTAAAACTTCAACAAAGGATTACAACTACTAGGGAGTACCCAACTCCTCAATCACACTCCTCTAGTCCAGAGGTAGTGGAGCCACAAATACAATAATCACTTGGTGATCAAAAGACCACAAACTCTCTTTTGAAAATTTTTCTTTACAAAACCCTAGAGAATAATGTATAGGATTGAAGCTCAAGGTTTGTAAGTAAAAAATAAAACAAAGTAGAAGAGAGTTTTGATTCAAAAACTTCAGAGAAAAATCAGAGATTACAGCACAAAAACTGAGAATAAAAAGTTCTTTCAAGAATACTAAAACTTTTGATTTCTTTACAAATGTTGTGTTTTTCCTCAACCCCATCCACCCCTATTTATAGGATATAGGTAGGGATTAAAGGGTAAATGTTAATTTGATTAATCAGGAAGGATAAGACCCAAAAACCAGCCTAAAATCACGTTTGGAGAATAAAAACACGTTTTAAAACATGTTTAAAAAACTAGCCGTTTGGCTGAGAAAACACTCACGGTCGACCGGCCGGTCGACCGATTTTCAAAAACATTCGACCGTTGGTAGGGCCGGTCGACCGCCCCCGGTCGACCGTCCCAAACAGAGAGTTGGGTGCAGTCAGTCGGTCGACCGCCCGGTGCCCGACATGGGGTCCGGTCGACCGCCCGATCGACTGGATAACGTGCACACATGTACGCACCCAACGGTCAGAACTCCGGTCGACCGCGCGATCGACCGTTCTGGCCTGTAAAAGAACCGGTCGACCGCCCGGTCGACCGCAACAGGTCAAAACAGAAAATTTGAGGAAATATTTTTGAAGATATGTTTATTTTCAAAATTGATTTTTGTCAAGACTTTGTAAAATTCAATAAATTGAGTTTGCAAATACTGAAATAGGTCTATTAAAATATTTTTACACAAGAGGCAAAAATAATCTTTTTAAAAAAAACACATGCAATTTTTGTGTGTGGGGGGAATTTGAGCTTCAACACTATATACTATCCTTTAACAAGCTAAATATAAAAACTATATAGGAAGGTGTCTCTGAACAGCGTTGCTGAGCTAGAGCCTCCTCTCCTATGAAAGAGTTCTCTTGCGCCATCAACCTATCAACATGCTGTTGCGCCATTAACCTTGCAACATGCTTAAAGCCATCAAGACTTGTACAAAACTGAAATTCATTCTAGAACAACTTATTAGTACCAAATAGCTTTTATATGATTTGTTATCATCAAAACGTATATAAATGGAGAGTGTAACCTTTGGCCAACAATCTCCCCCTTTTTGATAATGACAAAACATAGAAGCTATAACACAAGATATAGAAGGGAGGTAAAAACTCCCCCTCAAATAATGTTATATTAAACAAGTATAAAACAACTTATTATGTGAGAATCTTGCAAAAACACCAAATATAAAATATAAACAAACACTACACTATACCAAAACAAACAATACATATTTCTCCCCTTTTTTGTCATACATCAAAAAGAGATATGATAGTAAGAAAACTTTCTTATTCAACAATACAAACATTTAGTTCACCACATATAAAAGAAAATCTATTGTAGTCAAGTGGTTTAGTGAAAATATCGGCAAGTTGAAAATCAAAAGAAACATAATCAATATCAATATCACCTTTCTCAAAATGATCTCTAAGGAAGTAATATCGAATCTCAATGTGCTTGGTCTTACTATGTTGATTTGCATTCTTAGTCATATGAATTGTACTAATATTATCACAAAATATTTAATATGGTCATAATGCAAATCATAATCAAGGAGAGTATGTTTCATCCAAAGGACTTAAGCACAACAAGCCCCCGCCGCAACACACTCCGCCTCGGCGGTTGAGAAGGCTACCGAATTTTGTTTCTTGGAAGACCATGAAACAAGATAATACCAGAAATTGACATGTTCCACTAGTACTCTTCCTATCCACTCTACAACCCACTTAGTCGGCATCCGAAAAACTCGTTATGGAGAATTCTCCGCTCTTCGGATACCATAGACCCATTCCAATAGTTCTCTTAACATAACTAATAAAGCGTTTTACTGCAATTAATGAGATTCTTTGGGACAAGATTGGAATCTAGCACAAAGACACACACTAACGGCCTACTAGCCGTTAAATATAACAAACTACCAATCATGCTTCTATATAATTTTATGTCAACATTCTTACCTTGGTCATCTTTGTCAAGCTTGGTGGTGGTAGCCATGGGAGTGTTGCAAATTTTTGAGTCTTCAAGCCCAAATTTCTTGATAAGTTCCTTAGAGTACTTGGCTTGACATATGAAGATCCCATCACACATTTGCTTGATTTGGAGTCCAAGGAAATAGTTCAATTCACCCATCAATGACATCTCAAATTCACGTTGCATATATTGTTCAAACTCCTTGCAAAGTAATTCATTAGTAGAACCAAAGATTATATCATCAACATATATTTGTACTATAAGAATGTCACTACCAACATGTTTAGTAAATAATGTGGTGTCTACTTTACCTTTAACAAAATCATTTGATAGAAGAAAACTAGAAAGCCTTTCATACCAAGCTCTTAGAGCTTGTTTTAAACCATACAATGCTTTATCTAGTTTGAAAACAAAATTTGGATGTATATGATCTACAAAACTGGGGGGTTGTTCAACATATACTTCCTCATCAATAAAACCATTTAAAAATGCACTTTTTACATCCATTTGAAAAAGTTTAAAATTTTTATAGGATGCATAAGCTAGTGTGATCCGTATGGCTTCTAGCCGTGCTACGGGTGCAAAGGTCTCCTCAAAGTCGATTCCTTCAACTTGAGTGTAACCTTGGGCCACTAACCTAGCCTTATTCCTAACAACATTACCTGACTCATCCAACTTGTTCTTAAAAAATCCACTTAGTACCAATTAGTAGTCTATCATAGGGTCTAGGAACAAGATGCCAAACTTGGTTGCGCTCAAATTGATTGAGCTCTTCTTGCATAGCAAGCAACCAATATGAGTCACCCTCAGCTTCGAGAATGTTTTTGGGTTCAAAATGAGATATGAATGCATAATGCCCACACAAATCATAGAGTTTGGAGCGAGTAGTTACCCCTTTGATACATCACCTATGATGAGATCTTTGGGATGATTTGAGGCGTATCTCCAATTTTTAGGAAGTGGTTGTGACGGTTCCACTTCATCCTTTTGAACTTCACCAATAGGTTCTTGCTTATTTTCTTGGATGGGTGAGTCCTTCAAGGATATTTTCTCTATGTCCTCACCTAATGAGTCAATTTCTACAACATTCTCAATAAATGCATTAGATTCCGCAATTTAACATGCATAGATTCTTCAATAGTAAGAGATGATTTATTGAACACTCTATATGCTTTGCTAGTACTAGAATAGCCAACAAAGATTGCTTCATAAGCCTTAGCATCAAATTTACCCAAATTATCTTTGGTGTTCAAAACAAAACACTTGCATCCAAAAACTTTAAAGTATGAAACATTTGGTTTTCTTAAATGATAAATTTCAAAAGAAGTTTGAAAGTATTTTTACACAAATAAATTGGGTTGGATATATAGCATGCGGTGTTTATGGCCTCGGCCCATAAGTATTGAGGGAGCTCGTATTCACTTATCATAGTCCTAGCCATTTCTTGAAGAGTTCTATTTTCCCGTTCAACTACTCCATTTTGTTGTGGAGTTCTACGACATGATATTTCATGCTTAATTCCTTTTTCATCACAATAAGTCATGAAGAGTTGGTTGACAAACTCACCATCTCTATCACTTCTTATGCATAAAATTGAAAAATCTTTTTCTTTTTCAACCCTTTTTCGAAAAATCTTAAAATGTGAAAAAGTTTGATCTTTATGCTCCAAAAAGAAAACCCAAGTGAAACGAGACAAATTAACGACTAAAATAAAAACATATCTATTTTCATTTAAGCTTTTAGTTTTAGTTGGTCCAAAAAGATCCATGTGAATCAATTCTAATGGCCTAGATGTCATGATATCCTTGATTGGTTTGAAAGAAGACTTGGTTGTTTCCAAGTTGGCGCGCACCACAAATGCGGTCTTTTTCAAACTTCAAACAAGGAATACCCTTGACCAATTCCTTAGAATTTATTCTAGCAAGATGATCAAAAGAAGCATGGCCTAATCTTCTATGCCATAATCATGAAATCTCATCAAAGGCATTTAAACATTTTGTAGTGCAATTGATTGGTCACTAATATTGCACATTTATTATCATATTCTCATACTTATTATAGAATAAACTCTGCTTTTTCCTAATTAAATGTTTAATTTATTTGCAGGCCCATTCCTAAAGTAGAGTGAAGAGAAATGAGCCCAAAAACCCATCAAATTCTGAATTAAATCAGAATTAATTCGAACTCAGTAAACCAGGGCAGATCAGATCGGTTGAAAATCAGTTAGAAACAAATCCTTACAAATCGATCGGTTGAAGCCAAGGATCAAAGGCCATTTCATCAAAATCCCGGACTTAAACTGCAAATCAAGCTGAAGATAAAGACAAATCAAGAAGCCGGGGAGTTCCACCAAGCCGCGTTTTCGCGGCTTGTTGGTGAGTTAGGGGGAGCGTTTGCTCCCCCTATCTTCATACGCTCCTATAGGTTGGGTTTTGCCTATAAATACTGAGATTTTCAGAGCCTATGGGGGACGACCATGCAGAGATAGGAATTAGTCTAGTTTTTCATTCTTTGTAGTGTAGGTTTTTTGTTTTCCTTTTCATGTAATTTTTAGCTTTAATTTATGTAAATCAGAGGAGATCAGAGTTTCATAGGAGAACGAGAACGAAGCTTGTGCTGAGAGTGACACCGGTGTAAGATTTTCTTCTTTTCTCTTAATGTTATAAAATCAAATCTGTAGTTCCCTTTTGTATGTACTTTGTTTTTGTGTTCTCCTTCTTCTTCCTACTTTTCTTCTTTGGTACAATTGTTATCCAAGTGAGTCTAAAAGCATCGAAAAAGCCTTGCCTTTGCGAGTGCCACCGATAGCCCATGACGATGGATTTTGAGTTTCATTCTGTATCACTTCATACTTGCAAACGTCTTAATGATATAATGTGGAGGAAACGGGAATCAACTCTTATGGGCTATACGTTGATCGTCTCACTTCAAGGTAACATCATTACAAAGATTTAAGGTAGGTATTTGGCCAAAAGAAGTAAGTAATTTTTAGTTTCTTTTCTTTTCTTTTATTCTTTAGTTTAGAACACCAACAACACCCACTTCTTTCCATTTTCAATTTCTTTGTAAATAATCATTTTCTATTTTTCTCCATCTTCTCATTCTACCACTTTCTTCCTCACTTAATTTTAACCTAATTTTTCTCTTTTTCTTTTAAAGAACTAAAGAAGAACTTTAACCAAACTTTGTATCTTAAAAGAAGACTTACTAAAAAACTTCCATCGCTAGTCCCTCCTTGTGGATCATGACCCGCATAGCCACTTGCTATTGCGGTAGAATTGAGCACTTGCACTCTTTATTTTAAAGTTCTGAAATACTGTATTTTTGTGCAGGTTCAAGCTCAATCAAATTTTGGCGCCGTTGCCGGGGAGGGACGGTAAGTTACTCTCTTTAAAAGTTTACATTTTTGCTTAACTTTCTTCTTTGTTTTTTGTACAGATTTAACAACAAGGAATTCTTGCTGCAGTGGACACATAAGTGGCCTTGGACTCTGCTCAAGAAAGCAGAGCCAAGAAGCCCTCAGATTTGCTACAGTCTTGTGGCAAACTGAGTGAACTACTAACCTGTATTTTCTGCAGGTTGGCTGAATTGCGCAATTTAAATATCTGTAGCATTATTTCCTTGTTTGATTCACTGTATTTACTTTCTAACCTCAACAGTAAAATGATCATGTAAATGCTAAAATGATTTAGACTTTGCATTTAGGCACGTGTCTATTTCATTACATTTTCTATTTACTGTTGAAGAGTGCTGGAGCAAAGGTACGTGTGCATAGCATCTAGTATAAGAACACTTTTGGATTGTTTACATTGCTTAAGTGTTGCTTTTCTTGTACACTGTACTAAATTGATCTAAGGGCTTGTCCTATAAACAAGATAAGGTGGGGAAGTCATTACCCTCCCTTAGCCCACAGACAATCTCCTCACTTACTAACAAAGTCTAACTAAAAATGAGTAGACGTTGGCCCTAGGGACATCTCGGACTCAATTAGGAGATTATCCTAAGGGGAAAAGTGTTGGAATTTGACTCCTGTCAAATCGTGTCTAGGAAGGGGATTAAGGGCCGAAAGCCCGAAGGTTGGTGGTTATTTAATTAAGGAACGTCTTTGACGGATAACCTCCCACCAATCTTGCCCTGACCTGGCTGATTAGCTTGTGGTCAAAGTCTGCATTATACCTCCTATGGACAGTCTAACCAGTTAGGAGTCGTCTAGGTCAAAGGTCTACCCTAACTTAGGTTAGAATTTTTTCTTTTTTTATTTGCTTTTTGTTTGTTTTTTTTCTTTGTTTGTGTTTTATTGTGTGATATGGCTTATAACAATAATTTTTTCAATTTTAATGATAATCCATATTACACACCAACCTCTTTTTCGGATATTACCAACCCGCATATCATAACTTTAACCAACCTAGTGTGTCAGATTGGTCTTATCCGATCAATATAACCCATGCACCCAATCTTATAACCATAATTTCCAGAATAATTTCAACTCTTCACAGAGTCAGTGGGGATTCGCCTCCCCCGAGTCTAATTTTCAACCAACTTGTCCTCCTTATCCACCTTGTTCACAATATTTCCAAGATTCATACTCAGTTCCACCAGTCCAAAATAGAAAACCATTAATTTTGGAAATGAGTATGCGTGAGTCCAAACAATAATCACAAATTTGATGGACTCACAAATTCACCACCAATTCCAAAACAACACTTCATCTTTTCAACAAAATAATGAACTAATCAACTACGAAAAGATGCTTGAAGCCATGACTCAGGCTCAAAACGCTCGTAATCATGACATAGATATGATGGTCCAATCTCTACGTTCTCACCGTTTGGCCAGTTCTGATGTCACTAACCATTCTGTTAGAGCCGAAGAGTCATTTTGTTTTGGAAAAAAGGTTCTATTTCAGCACAATTATTTGAACTTACCCAAACTCTAATTTTAAAAATGACATTGACAGTTTGGCAGGTTATCCCTTTCCTGAAATTGAACTTGAGAATGAATATGATCATGAACCTCAACTTAGTGATTCAATTCTACTTCTTGATTCAATTTTGACTCCAGTGACTTCACTTGATTTCAATCTTTTTCTTGAGTCAATATTGGATCCTGTGCCAATTCATAATAAAATTGAATCGCCTATCTTTGATGATCATTTTATTGAACTTGACCAATTTCATACTTTTGAAAATCTCATTGACAAATTGGCAAGTTCTCATTTTTATGAAATTGAACTCAATGAGAAATGTGACCTAGATTCTCCAATTTGTGATCCAGTTCAAATTCCCGAATCAATATTGACTCCTATTTTGTTACCCATTTGAGTAATATTTTAGAGTCAGTTTTGATTCCCACACCTGTCATTCTTGAACTTGAATCACCAATATTAAGTCACATTCTATTGTGGGAAAATGAATGTGGACTTGAGTTTCAACTTCTTGATTTGGACCCACTTCCTGAACCAATCTCGACTCCTGAACCTTTACTTGACTTAAATCACTTTCCTGAGTCGGTATTAGTTCCCGTACTTCCTAAGTCCAAGTCAATCATTCTATCTTTTTACACTCCATTTTGGGACAAGGCGGTTGACAAATTTGGAAATTAGATGGGGTAAAATTTTTAATAAAAATCCTTCATGGATACATCATTTTAATGGGTTATATTAGAGAGATTTCTGGTGGGTTCCTCCGAACTCTACGAAAAGTCGATTGGGCCGCATTTCGTGGACCAATCCGACCACCACCGGAACCACCACCTTAAGGTAACATTTTCCTTCCCTTTCTTCTTTTTCATGCATCTATGCATTAATTCATACATTGAGGACAACACATGAGATAGGTGTGGGGGAGGTTCTAACATAACTTAGGTTTTTCTTTTTATTTTTATTAAAAAAAATATATTAACATTTTTCTTTACTTTTAAAAAACTTTTTGAAAATAGAAACAATATTTTGACATATTTTTGGAAGAAATTGAGTCAATTTTAAGGAATAGGAAAATCAAAATTAGGATTTCTTAAACTTGGTCAAAATAAGATTATTTGTTTGATTTTAAGGTTAGGAAGATAATTTGTCAAAGTAATTTAGTCTTGATCTTTACCTTAATGAAATATGCACACTTCATATACTTACACACTTAGGGTTCAAAAAACAAAGATTCTTATGCCTTATATAAAAAAAAAGAAAAAAAAGAAAAAAAATAGATCTATGAAAGATGAACAAATCTAATTATTGATTAGCTAGGTGCTTTGGCCTAAGCAAGCCTTAGTATTTATGCGAAAGATGATTAGATAAGTTTGAGAAAAAATATATATATATAAAAATCCTCTGATTAAGCTGGGTATTTGTGCCTAATAAAGCATAAGTATTCACGCCTAAAAGGGGTTCAAATAATAAAATCCTTAGTTTTGTGGCCTTGTTTGCTCGAGCCATTAAGTCCTTGGGGTGTTTCTCACCCGGTGCCCTAAGACCGTTTGGTTTGGGAGTCATCGATTAAAGGCTCGTTACATGGGCAGATTAGAAAGCCTAATAGAACTAAGGAATAATACCACAAAAATATATATATAAAAGTAAATGAGGTATAAGAGTTAGAGTTAAAGAACCCTTAGTCAAAATTTTCACAATCACAAGGTGCATATGACTTAGGGTAAAGTAATAGACTAGATGAGAAGTACAATTTGACTCCTTACTTTGATTGATAACAAAATTTTGAATAAAGACTAAGTTTAGGAATGAAAAATTCGGTTTTCCTATAACTTATAGATTACTTAAATCTTACAATTATATTTCAAATATTTTTCTCTTTCAAAATGCTTTTCGAAAATACTAACTCTTTGTTTCTCTTTTTTTATGGATTTTGTGGGTGTAATCCACTGAAAACCCTCACGAGAGAAACTCGTCCTTTAGGGGAAAGCTAGAGGTTTAACGACTTGTTGCACATGCTCAGTGCAATCGCGTGACCTGCGAAAGTAGTCTAATAATCCTTATATAGTTTAGTTGTTTTGCTCGAGGACGAGCAAAAGATAGGTATCGGGGTGTGATTGGTCACTAATATTGCACATTTATTATCATATTCTCATACTTATTATAGAATAAACTCTGATTTTTCCTAATTAAATGTTTAATTTATTTGCAGGCCCATTCCTAAAGGAGAGTGAAGAGAAATGAGCCCAAAAGCCCATCAAATTCTGAATTAAATCAGAATTAATTCGAACTCAGTAAATCAGGGTAGATCAGATCGGTTCAGATCGGTTGAAAATTAGTTAGAAACAAATCCCTACAAATTGATCGGTTGAAGCCAAGGATCAAAGGCCATTTCATCAAAATCCCGAACTTAAACTGCAAATCCAGCTGAAGATAAAGACAAATCGAGAAGCCGGGGAATTCCACCAACAGGGTGTGGCCACCTGACCACACCCTGGCCGCGAAAACGCGACCAAAGCCGCGTTTTCGGACTTTGTTGGTGAGTTAGGGGGAGCGTTTGCTCCCCCTATCTTCATACGCTCCTATAGGTTGGGTTTTGCCTATAAATACTAGGATTTTCAGAGCCTATGGGGGACGACCATGCAGAGATAGGAATTAGCCCAGTTTTTCATTTTTTGTAGTGTAGGTTTTTGTTTTTCTTTCATATAATTTTTAGTTTTAATTTATGTAAATCAGAGGAGATCAGAGTTTCATAGGAGAACGAGAACGAAGCTTGTGCTGAGAGTGACACCGGTGTAAGATTTCCTTCTTTTCTCTTATTGTTATAAAATCAAATCTGTAGTTCCCTTTTGTATGTACTTTATTTTTGTGTTCTCCTTCTTCTTCCCTACTTTTCTTCTTTTGGTACAATTGTTATCCAAGTGAGTCTAAAAGCATCGAAAGAACCTTGCCTTTGCGAGTGCCACCGATAGCCCATGACGATGGATTTTGAGTTTCATTCTGTATCACTTCATACTTGCAACGTCTTGATGATATAATGTGGAGGAAATGGGAATCAACTTTTATGGGCTATACGTTGATCGCCTCACTTCAAGGTAACATCATTGCAAAAGATTCAAGGTAGGTATTTGGCCAAAAGAAGTAAGTAATTTTTAGTTTCTTTTCTTTTCTTTTATTCTTTAGTTTAGAACACCAACAACACCCACTTCTTTCCATTTTCAATTTCTATGTAAATAACCATTTTCTATTTTTTCCACCTTCTCATTCTACCACTTTCTTCCTCACTTAACTTTAACCTAATTTTTCTCTTTTTCTTTTAAAGAACTAAAGAAGAACTTTAACCAAACTTTGTATCTTAAAAGAAGACTTACTAAAAAGCTTCCATCGCTAGTCCCTCCTTGTGGATCACGACCCACATAGTCACTTGCTATTGCGGTAGAATTGAGCACTTGCACTCTTTATTTTAAAGTTCTGAAATATTGTATTTTTGTGCAGGTTCAAGCTCAATCAGCAATCCAAATTAAACATATCAATAATATAGACATTATTCTCACGAAATCCAGTGAGAATACATTCATTGGTTTTACAATCAAAGATTTTGCAAGAAGATTCATCAATAACAACTTTGAGACCACGATCACATAGTTGACTAATGCTAAGTAAATTATGTTTAAGCCCATCAACAAGAACTACATTTTCAATTAAAGGAGATGTACCAATCTTAATGTTACCTATACCGATGAAGGTGCCCTTGGAGTCATCTCGAAGGTGACGGTGCCACCTTCAACGTACCTTGATAGGGTTGCAAAATTGTTGATGTCCCATGTCATATGCCTTGAGCAACCACTATCAAGGTACCACCGCTCCTTACGTCTTGGAGTCTTGGTGTGTACCTATATCAAATAATTTAAAGCTTGATTTTGGTACCTATATTTTCTTGGGTCCTAATGCGTTAGTGTTTCGAACCCAAACATGATTATTGGTACTATTTATATGATCATAACAAAATTTAGCTAAATGACCATTCAGGCCACAATAGGTACATTTATAAATTCTTTCATATTTAAAAGCATAATGAGCATGTGGTTTATGAACTTGTGACTTATGAGCATGGGATGTTTTTGCATGATTGACATGTGATGTGTTGGCATGATGAACATGTGGAGTTTTAGCATGAGATATTTTATCATGTTTAGCATGAGGAGAATGCATGTGCTTCTTTGAAAACATTTCTTCTAGTTTAGTATTGTTAAAAGTACATTCTTTTAAAACATTTCCCAAATCATTTATTCAAGTTTTTAACATAGAAAACTCATTTTCATCAATTTTAGGATATTTAGCTTTGCAAGCAACTCTATAGGCATCAAAATCTCTTCTTGTTGAAATAAGAGTAGAAGATAATTCATCCTTTTCTTTTGAAGAAATAGCAATTTGATTTTTAAGCATTTTATTTTCTTTTTTCAATTTTAAACAATCTTCCTTTTTAGAATCAAAACTTTCTGAAAGTTCAATGAAGGCTTGTAATAACAATTCTTTACTTATTTCACTATCATCATCATGTGGTTCGGTAGTTACCTTAGATGTGTTTGCTATGAAACACACATTGGCCGTGTCAACTTCGTCTTCGGATTCACTTTCCGAGTCCCAAGTGGCTTTGTACACTTTCTTTTTAAATGGCTTCTCTTGCTTCAAGGAGGAAGATATCTTTTTCTTGAAATCTGGACAATCGGCCATGATGTGTCCGGGTTTTCGACAGTTGTAGCATATGATCTTTTTCTCCTGCTTCCCTTCCCATCGCCTTCTATGGTTGAGCTTGTTCTTGTTGTACATTCTTTTTACATTTCTCACAAGAAGAGATAGCTCTTCATCATCTTCTTCATCTTCTTCATCATCGTAGTTGGTGGACGTAGACTTGAAAGCTAAAGACTTTTTCTTTTGAGGCGCCGCTTCTTCTCTAGCCTTTTTCTCCATCTCATGAGTCTTACGATTTCCAATAAGACTTATGAGCTCCATCTCGTCTTTGTCATTCAATTCCTTCAAGGTGGTAGCTTTGATTTCCCATGATGAAGGGAGAGCACGAATCACCTTACGCACCTTTTGGTCGTTGTTGATTTCATTACCTAGAGAAGTAAGAGCATTCGTGATTTTAGTAAACTTAGTGATCATATCATCAATAGATTCATTTTCTTGCATTTTAAAACTTTCATATTGGGAACGCAAGAGATCAATTTTAGCTCTCTTGACTTGTGATGTTCCCTCATGAGTGACCAATAAGTGTTACCAAATCTCATAGGTGGACTTGCAATGGATAACCCGTGTTAAGTCATCCTCATTCAATGCTAAAAGAAGGGCATTTTGAGCCTTCGAATTAGCCTCAAATTCCTTGGAGGTAAGATCGGACCAAGTATCCTCCTCACTTTCGGGTTTACTAAAAGGCTTGGTCAAAGACTTAGCAACTAAGCTACCTAGAGATTGTAGAAAAATGTTCATCCTAACTTTTCATATGGGAAAGTTGAGTCCATCAAATTTGGGAGGGGTCTTAATGTTATCGGCCATCTTTACTAGTGTATGAATGAATGTATTAAAATAGTGATTAGCAATTTATAGGATCTTTCTAAGGATGTGAAGCCAAAAACTAGAGTCCTAGCTCTGATACCAATTGAAATCACTTAGAGGGGGTGAATAGGTGATTATGCTAATCAATGCACAAATATAAAAATGAGATGATGCAACAATCACTCAAAGCAATATTAGAAGCCGAATACCCCGTGAAGGGCTCTGAACTCCTTTCCTTGTGATTCCTCTAAATAAGAGTTTGAGGTGCGCAATGCAATCTTGTTATGAGAGTATAGATTGACAATATAGGAATGAATGTAAAGCAAGTAAATAACACAAGTAAACCAATTGCAAACACAAGAGATTTGTTTCGAGGTTCGAGCACCCAGCTCTATGTCCCCGCCTTCACCAAGAAGGATTTTTGATCCACTAGAACTTTCACAAAGGATTACAACTCCTCAATCACACTCCTCTAATCCAGAGGTAGTGGAGCCACAAATATAATAATCACTTGGTGATCAAAAGACCACAAACTCTCTTTTGAAAAATTTTTCTTTACAAAACCCTAGAGAATAATGTATAGGATTAAAGCTCAAAGTTTGTAAGTGAAAAATAAAACAAAGTAGAAGAGAGTTTTGATTTAAAAACTTCAGAGAAAAATCAGAGATTAGAGCACAAAAACTGAGAATAAAAACTTCTTTCAAGAATACTCAAACTTTTGATTTCTTTGCAAAATGTTATTGTGTTTTTCCTCAACCCCATCCACCCCTATTTATAGGATATAGGTAGGGATTAAAAGGTAAATGTTAATTTGACTAATCAGGAAGGATAGACTCAAAACCAGCCTAAACCTACATTTGGAGAATAAAAACACGTTTTAAAACATGTTTAAAAAATTAGTCGTTTGGCTGAGAAAACACTCACGGTCGACCGGCCAGTCGACCGGTTTTCAAAAGCTTTCGACCGTTGGCAGGCCCCGTCGACCGTCCGGTCGACCGTCCCAAATAGAGAGTTGGGTGCAGTCAGTCGGTCGACCGCCCAGTCGCCCGACATGGGGTCCTGTCGACCGCCCGGTCGACAGGATAACATGCACACATGCACGCACCCACGATTAGAACTGCGGTCGACCGCGCGGTCGACCGTTCTGACCTGTAAAAGAGCCGATCGACCGCCCGGTCGACCGCAACAGGTCAAAACAGAAAATTTGAGGAAATGTTTTTTAAGATATGTTTATTTTCAAAAATGATTTTTGTCAAGATTTGTAAAATACAATAAATTGAGTTTGCAAATACTGAAATAGGTCTATTAAAATATTTTACACAAGAGACAAAAATAATCTTTTAAAAAAAACATGTGCAATTTTGTGTGTGTGGGAATTTGAGCTTCAACACTATATACTATCTTTTAACAAACTAAAATATAAAAACTATATAGGAAGGTGTCTCTGAACAGCGATGCCGAGCTAGAGCCTCCTCTTCTATGAAAGAGTCCTCTTGCGCCATCAACCTATCAACATGCTTTTAGCGCCATTAACCTTACAACATGCTTAAAGCCATCAAGACTTGTACAAACCTGAAATTCATTCTAGAACAACTTATTAGTACCAAATAGCTTTTATATGGTTTTTTATCATCAAAACGTATATAAATGGAGAGTGTAACCTTTGGGCCAACAAGACTAAGATTAGAATTCTTATTTATTCTTTAGGGTTTTAGGAGTATTATTAGATAGTTCGGAGAAGTTGTATCTCCTCTTTATTTTTTCAGTTTAGACCAGCAAAGAGAGAAGAGTGAAGCTGAGTGTGTAATTCATCCTGAAGTGACAATCAAAGGAGATTCAACTTGCTTGTTCAACTCGACTTAATTCGGTATGTCTATGTTTAATTTTCATTTTCTTATTTGTTTTTCTTTCATTATGAGTAGCTAAATCATTCTGGGCTCACTAATTAATCTCCTCTACCTCTCTCTCTTGATGGATTTTTATGAAAGCACTCTTTTGAATCATAATAATGCCTAAAGTTAAATTTTGTTCTTGAAATCTTATGAGGATGCTCTTCTTTTAAACTTGGCCTTTAAAAGCACAAATATTTTCAAATCGTTTTTATTCCATACTTGCTTCTTCGCGCTTGATGGTTTAACATTCTATTTTTAATGTTGTGTTAAGAAGACCTTATGATTTAATCCAAAATCATCTTATTTGTTTTACTTGAACATTAAAAGAAACTAAGTTTTTGCTTATGATAAAAGTAATGCACCAAAATGTTCTTGAGAAAAGTAAGTAGTTGAGTAGAAGATTAGTGAGCTCAGATTTGTTTCTTATATTAAAAACAACCAAATAATTTTCAACACTTTTTAAAGATCACCTTCTCCAAAGTCTTCTTTAAATTTTAAGTTTTTCTTTAAATCACTTCCCTTCTCTCCATTCTCTTTTCAACTAAAAAACTAGCACGATTCTTAGCTTTCTAAACAAAACACTGAAAAGCGTTCATCATCATCATTCCTCTTCGTGGACACGACCCGTTAGCCCAAAGCTAGACGGTAATTCCTTTCACTTTGATTTTGCAATCAGACCGCTTTCACAGGTTACTCGATTGCACTAAGCATATGCAATAAGCCGTTAAACCTCTAGGTTACCCCTAAAGGACGAGTTTTGTCTCGTGAGGATTTTCAGTGGATTGCACCCACAAAATTCATAAAGAAAGAGAAAAAAATGTTAATATTTTCGAAAAGCATTTTGAAAAGGGAAAATATTTGAAGTATATTTGTAAGAGTTCAAGTAATCTATAAGTTATAAGAATATCAAACTTTTCACTCCTAAACTTAGTCTCTATTCAAAAACATGTCATCAATCAAAATAAGGAGTCAAATTGTATTTCTCATCTAGTTTATTACTGTACCCTGAGTCATATGCACCATCGTGACTGTGAAGTTTGACTAAGAGTTCTTTAACATTAACTCCTATGCCTTATTTATATTTATTTTTGGTGATATTTATTCCTCAATTCTATTAGACTTTCTAATCTGCCCATGTAACGAGCCTTTAGTCGGTGACACCCAAACCGGACAGTCTTAGGGCACCAGGTGAGAAAATACCCCTAAGGACTTAAAACACTCGAGCAGACAAGGCCACGAAACTAAGGATTTTTATTTATAAAATGTACCCCTTTTAGGCGTGAATACTCATGCTTCATGAGGTACAGATACCCAGCTTAATAAGAGAATATATATATATATATATATATATATATATATATATACATATATACATACATATATATATATATATATATATATATATATATATATATATAATATATATATATTCAAACTTATCTAATTATCTTGCAAAAATACCAAGGCTTGCTTAGGCCAAAACACCTAGTGATCGGTCACATATATTGTATATTTATTGTCACATTATCATGTTTATTATCTAAATAAATTATATTAATAAATCCTATTTTCTTTATAAAATGCAGACCCATTGCTAAAGGATAGGAAAGAGAAACGAGCCCAAGAGCCCATCAAATTCTGATTTAATTAAGAATTAATTCAAAATCAGGAAATCAGGGCAGGTCATGGCAAATCAGAGAGGTTGAAAACTAGTTAAAATGAATCTTCCCAAATCAAGTGGTTAAAGTCAAAGATCAAGCTGTTTCATTAAATCCTGGAGCAGAGACGGAAAAACCAGCAGGAGATAAAGTCAGAACACAAAATCAGGAGGTGTACCCCCCGGCTGTGGCCATGTGGCCACAGCTGGGCTGCGAAAATGCGGCCAAAGCCGCGTTTCTACGGCCGTTTAATTATTGTTGGGGGAGCGTTTGCTCCCTATCTCCTTACGCCCTCCCCCGTTTGGGTTTTGCCTATAAATACTATATTTTTCAAAGAAAAAGGGACCAAAAATTAGTTTAAGATTTTCACTTTATTTTTAAGGTTTAGGCTCTTTGTTAGATAGTATAGAAATTGTATCTCTGTTTTATAATTTGTAGTTCAGTTCAAATACTAGTGAGAGAGGAATAGAGTGATTGTAATCTGAAGATTGAAGTGACATCAGTAAAAGGATCAAGCTTTCTCTTCTTCCACTCCAATTCACGGGTATGTCTTACTTTATTTACTTGTATTATTTTTCATCTTCCATGAGTAGCTAAATTCAATTTTTGGGCTCACTATTGTTCCTCTCTTCAATCCCTCATCTTTTTGAATGATTTTTATGTAAAGACCCAATGGAATCATATGCATGCCTAAACAAAGCCTTTCTTCTTTGAAAGTGTTCTTAAAGGCACATGAGGATGGGTTTGATTTCTAAACTTCTACTTCTTTTAAAACATCTTTTGAACTTGTTTTTATTTCATACTTGAAATACTTGATGATTTAACATTCAATTCAAGATGGTTTCTTAAAGAAAAGAGTTAAATTTTTCAAACATCGTATTTGCTTTGCTTAAAACTTTCTAAACTCAAGCTTAAGTTTTTGCCTATGATCACGTTGAGGCACTAAGAATTTCAAGAGAAGAACACATCGTTGAGTAGAGAGATAGTGAGCCCAGATCTTCTTCTTATATTAAAAACAACAAATTACTCTTCAAGCTTTTCAAAAAAATCACCTTTTCCAAAGCCTTTTCTAAGTTTGCAATTTTTCTTTTAATCATTTCCCTTCTCTCCATTCTCTTTTTCAATTTATATAAGAAAAGAAAGACATCAACTCCATTCTTTGTTATTAAACAAAAACACCAAAAAACTTCTATCGCATTTCTCCTCGTGGACACGACCCGTTAGCCAAAGCTACACTGTAATTCTTATCACTTTCAATTTACAATCAATTTTTGGCGCCGTTGCCGGGGAGGGAACGGTATATTTTATTTTTTAACAGTTTAGTGTCTTATTTCAGGGACGTCGGGATTCAGATTTAGCACTCAGGCTTTGCAAGAGAAGACTTGCTATTCTATGCCCTAACTCTCGAAAGTAGGAAACAGAATTTTAAGAAATTGCAGCCCAAGTTTGAAAATTTGTGGACTACTAAAAAACTCTTTTTTTGTAGGACATATTGCTTGCAAAAATAAAGTTTTTATGTTATTATTCTTGCTATATCTGATATTCACAATCTCTGTTTTTAATCCAACAGTAATCAGAGTTATGTTAATTGTTTAAAAAACTTTTAGACTTGCATTTTAGGTATTTGTCTAATTGCGTTTATTTTACAATTACTGTCGAAGATAGCTGGAGACAAGGTACATATGCATAGAATATAGTTTAGGAAACATTCTTAGGTGATATTTGCTTCTGAATGTTACTTTTCTATATCTTGCATACTTTGCACAATCAATTCTAAGGGCAAAACTCAAATCAAGATAAGGTGAGAAAGTCATTACCCTTCCTTAACTCACAAACCATCTCCAAGCACGCACAACCTAAGCCTAAGTAAAATCTGATAGACGTTGGCCTTAGGGACATCTCGAACTCACTAGGAGATTATCCTAAAGGGGAAGGTGTTAGAATTTAACTCCTGCAAAATCAGTTTCTAGGAAAGGGATTGAGGGACGAAACCCCGAAGGCTGGTGGTTTGGCATAATTAGGCCCGTCGCTTTTGCGCGGATACCTTCCACCAATCTTGCCCTGACCTGGCTGATTAGCTTGTGGTCAAAGTGTCTACATTATACCTCCTGTGGACAATCAACCAGTTAGGAGTTGTCTAAGTTAAGGTTATCTTAGACTAGGCGTGATTGTTTTCTCTTGTTGACTATAGGTGAACTTGTTTGTGATTGTGTTTGTGTATGCAAGTGTGGTCAAGAGACCCTAATTCATCTAGGTTGACTAGAAACACATCACCACCCAAGTTTGAATCAAGACCAAATCTGGTTATGGCTCAACCGACATCTTTGCAGGATAGCTTCTATCCCATTAGAACCTCACTTCTATCTTGCATCCAACTTTCATCTGTTGGTGAATATAATTTTGAGCTCAAGCCTCAGTTCATCAACACACTCCCCAAGTTTCATGGCTTAGAGTCCGAAGATGCTTATTTCTTCATAAGAGAATTTGAGAAAGTATGTCTAATGATGAAAATCTCATACCTTGTAGATGATGCTATTAGGTTAAGATTTGTCCCTTTTGCTCTTAAGGACTTAGTCAAGAAATGGCTTTACAGCTTAGCGGCCGGCAATGTCACAATTTGGGATGGTTTCATCAAGGTCTTCTTGAAGAAATTTTATCCAATTTATAAGACCGCTCTCATTAGGAAGAACATCATGCAATTCAAGTAAGAACCTAGTGAACCGTTTTGGAGGTACTTTGAACGTTTTAAAGACCTCCTTGTCTAATGTCCTCATCATGGAATAGAGAAACGGTGACAATACCAAATTCTTTATGACGGTTTAGATTATTCTACCAAGACCCTCTTAGAAAGCATGTGCCAAGGGATTCTTGCATAAGGATGAGAATGAAGGATGGGATTTATTTGAGAATCTAGCTGAAAAGACCATCTAATGGGAATCTACTAGTGAAACCTTGAGGAACTCAAACTCCATCTCTTCAAAAGGAGGTCTCTATTCTATTGAATCATCCATAACTAACGAGGCTAAGTTAGCTTATCTAGTGAGAAGACTGAAAGGTTTAGAAACTAAGGAACCAAGTCCACTCAATCAAGTTAGCCAAACTAATTTCCAACTCTGGGCTGTACTTACTGTCAGGCTATAAATCATGTGTTTGAGAGTGTTCTGTGTTTCAAGCTCAACAACATTTTCAGAACCAATGAATGTGGCCTTTTCAAGGCCAACCAATAATCCTTATACACCAACGTATAATACTGGCTGGAGAAATCACCCGAATTTCTCATAAAGCTAAAATAACAATGACCACTTACGGTCAAATCATACAAGTCACTTCCATCAAGCCAATAATTCTTCCAATCATCAACCCAACTTTTTCAATTTCTATCATAATTCTCCCAACCATCCACCTAACTTTTCAAACTATCAACAAAACTTTTCCAACCAAGCTCCACAAATTTTCTTCCAGAATCCTCAACTAGAAAGGAGAATGACTCTATATTTAGTGATCTTAGCATTTTTATAGGCCTCATTTCTCAACTCTTCTAATTCGAAAATTTGTAATTTTCGAAGGTCACCGGCCTTTGTCATGTCGAAATTCAACTGCTTGATTGCCCATAAGGCCCGGTGCTCTTACTCAATTGGGTTGAGGGGCATCATATCTCGTTTTGAGATCCATCCCACCATCTAGCATCTAGGGCACGTCTTGCAAAATTCATAAGCATCTTTGAACCAAGTGGGCCAATAGAACCTACTTTGTAGCAATTTTTCAGCATTCTTGTGGGGACCAAAGTGTCCACCGCATGCAAGTTCGTGCCAAAAGGATAAAACACTCTTAACCTCTTCATCGGGAATGCATCTCCTAATAATTTGGTCAGAACAGTACTTATAAAGATACGGTTCCTCCCAAAAGAAATACCGGACTTGAGATAAGAACCGGTATATATTGTTTCTGGACCAATGAGACGGAGTTTGCTTTGTGACTAAGTAATTCACTATATCAACAAACCAAGGTTCGCTAAAGATAGCTAAGAGATTTTCATCAGGAAAGTCCTCATTTATAGGCAATACGTTGTATGGAGAATTTGAGATTCATGAGAGATGGTTAGCAATGACATTTTCTACGCCTTTCTTGTCTCAAATCTCGAGATCGAATTCTTAAAGAAGGAGGATCCAATGAGTCGGACCTTGGCATCCTTCTTCATCATGAGGTACCTAAGCGCAGAATGATCAGTGAAAATGATGGTTTTGGACCCCAGTAGGTAGGGACGAAATTTCTCTAAGACAAACACTACTGCCAGGAATTCCTTCTCAGTAGTAGTGTAGTTCAATTGAGCATCATTGAGAGTCCTACTAGAGTAGTAAATCACGTGCTGCTTGTTATCAATGCGCTGTCCTACGACAGCGCCTATGGCAAAATCAGAAGCGTCGCACATGATTTCGAATGGCTTAGACCAATCCGGAGCAGATATAATTGGTGCATAAATAAGCTCTCTCTTAAGCTTCTCCCAAGAATTCATACATTCAGTATCAAAAGTGAAGGACACGTCCTTAGCTAATAGATTAGTCAGGGCCTAGCAATCTGCTAAAATCCTTGATAAATCTTCGATAAAAACCGGCTTGTCCTAAGAAGGATCAAATATCCTTCACGCATTTGGGCATGGGAAGCTTAGCAATAACCTTAATCTTGGCTCTATCCACTTCAATTCCTTTCTTGGAGATTTCATGACCTAAGACAATTCCATGTTTTACCATGAAGTGACATTTCTCCTAGTTCAGTGTCAGATTTTTCTCAGCACAACGTTGGAGGACAAGTTCTAAATGATGAAGACATTGAGTGAACGAATCTCTGTAGATGGAGAAATCATCCATAAAGATTTCTAAGAATCATTCTACCATATCAAAAAAAAGACTCAACATGCAACGTTGAAACGTTGCTGGGGCATTGCACAAGCCGAAAGGCATTCGACGATAAGCAAATGTCTCAAATGGACATGTGAACGTAGTCTTTTCCTGGTCCTCAGGAGCAATAGGAATCTGATTATACCCCAAGTAACCATCCAAAAAACAGTAATACTCGTGGCCCGCCAAACATTCAAGCATCTGATCAATGAAGGGAAGTGGAAAATGGTCCTTACGAGTTACAGCATTAAGCTTTCTATAGTCAAT
>JAVJIF010027701.1:72500-91083 GCA_038442645.1 Agave tequilana | reverse complement strand
AATTTATCAAAATCCGGCCGGCCCGGTGTAGACCGGTATCGGCGGTTGACTTCCGGATTTTTATTTTGAAAATGGGATTTTATTTCTAAAAACCGATTTCATATTATTCCTCAGGATGATGTTTTCTACCTCCGGGTATTTTGGGGGGATTTTTCGGAGACAGTCGATTTTCCAACCTATTATTATATTAATATTTTAAATCTTTCTTTCTTTTCTTTCTTCTTTCTTTTCTTTTCCCTCAACCGACTCAGCACCTTCTCCCCTCCACGTGGGGAGACACTCTCCTCTCCCTCATTAATCCCTCTCCCATCACACTCTCTCTCTTTCTTTTTCCTTCTTTTTCTTTTCTTTCTTTCTATTCTTCTCCTTCTCTTTTCTTTCTTCTTCTTCTTCTTCTTTCTCTCCTGCGTGGGCGACGCCCACTCCACCGACCCAACCTCCGGCCACCACGCCACCTCCGGCGATCAACGCCGGCGTGGGATCACCCCCATCTGGAGGGTAACCTCTCTCTTCTTCTTTTCCTTTCTTTCTTTTCTTTTCTTTTCTTTTCTCCTCTTGGATCCGGCCACGTCACCACCTCGCCTCCCCCTCCGGCGCTGCCCCGGCAAGGGCAGACCGCCGCCGCGCCAGGCCGGCGGCCTTGGGCGCGACCAGGGGGCCTGAGGCCCCCTGTGCGCGGTTGTGGAGGGGGCAGCAGCCCCCTCCTTCTCGTTGGGGTGGCCGGCGCCACCCCAGTCCGGGCGCCGCCGGCGCCCTGCCGGCGGCCGTGGGCGGCCGAGGGGCCCGCCTGGGCCCCTGTGCGGGGCTGAGGAGGGGGCGACAGCCCCTCTCTCTCCTCTCTGCTCTGCTGGAGGGGGGCAACAGCCCCCCTCCCTTCTCTGTTGAGGGGGCAGCGGCCCCCTCTTCCTCCGCCGGCGGCCGGCGCCGCCCGGCGCCGCCGCCTGGCCGGCGGCCAGTCCGGGCACCCCCAGTGGGGGGGGTGCTGCGCGGGAAACAGAGGGGGGCAACAGCCCCCCTGTCCAGCACTCTCTCTCTCTCTTGTTCACTCTCTCTCTCTCATCTCTCTCTTCTCTCTCATCTCCCTCTCTCTCCCATTCTCTCTCTCACTGCAACCTCTCTCTCTCTCTCCTCTGTTCTCTCTCTCTCTTCTCTCTTTCTCTCTTCTCTCTCCTCTTCCTTTCTCTCTCCACAAATATTTATATTTTATTATTATTTTATGGCGCGTCCCAAGTTCAGCGGATTTCGGATCTTTCTGCATGTTGGTGATTTAGGCGAGTAATCTCGCCTCTTTTTGAGTTTCCCTTTCATCGGATCGATAAGTATTTCTCTTTATATTTCCATGTATTTGATTCCATGTCTTTATGTCTTTTACTGCTTTTACATTATGCGTGGCAGACCCTTCGTGGTCGTTGTGTTCTTGGTTTCTGATATGTTATCACTTGCCCTGCTATTGCTTGGATTAGGGTAGCTTTATCGGTGTACTTGTGCCATGCTATTGATATGCTTATTTTTATCATATACCATGCGTGGCCGACCCTTCGTGGTCGTTGGACTTTGAGTCACTTCCTTGTTACCACTTACCATGCTATTACTAGACCTGTCAATTACATGTTACCTTTTAACACATGTATATCACCTGACATCTAGAGTGTTATCACCTGACCACTTGACATGCTCTTGTGGCAAGACCCTTATTGGTATGACCTGACTTACCCAGACTATTATCAATCTCTTATATGCTTGGTTGCTTGTTAAATATCACCATCCTGTCATGCTATCACTTGACACCCAGCATGATAACTTGACTTGTGATTATTACCTTTACGGGAACTTGACTTATTATCCTGTATCATGATCAGTGACCTGTATATTGTATTCCTGCTTTACATGCAGTGACCTGACTATCTAGTACTTATGTACTCCTTATTCCTGATCATGTCTATTTCCTGTTTTTCCCGTAAAGTGATAATTAAACTATTAAATCTTAAAATGGACCAACTTGCATTGGGTCGGGGGAAATATGCGGATATCGATATGTGTTCGTGTTTACAGTGCTTTAGGTTGTGCACTATATTTCCGGTCTGACCTGTGGTACTCCAGGGGACCGAGGGGAGTGCTTGCTCCCTGTATTGTATTGTTGGTACCATATTGATTGATATTGAGGCCTAGCGGCTGGGTTCCTCACAAGCAACGGAACAATATTGGACCGTTATCCCGGGCATGTACGGGGTCCACTGTAAACATAGTTCGTCGATACAACCGCTGATTTCCAATAACAACCTCGACTTTCTTATATATGGATGTATGTGAGTTGGGATATATACCGGGTATACACCGAGACACATACCTAGATATATGGGTTAGACGAGTAATAATAAAGTGTCATAATAACCGGCTCTTTAAGTTGTAAGTAGAGGTATGTGAATGGACGCATACCAAAGCCTACATCTTAAATAGCTATGAATTTGTGCTGTGCTTACCGTATTTGCTTTTCCCGGACTTTATATCGGATTTCATGTTTTATGAGTATTATGGTAGCTCGTCCTTGGTTTTATTCGGTTCCCTGTTTTATGATTCTCATGCCATGTCTATTCTTACCTGCCCTATCCTATCTGCCTACTGAGTATTCCCACTTGATATATCATTATTGTGCTCACCCTGCTTCACCACTTGGTTTTGCTTCTACACTCGCCTGGGGAGTATCATTTGACTCCCCTGGATTCTCACGTCCAGGTCTTGGAGCTAGGAGCGTGTGTTCAGAGTAGTGCAGCGGTAGCGTGGATCCCCAGCAGGCCTTTCAGAGTTCCATCCTTCCAGGCCCCCTGTGAGTCTCTCGAGTTTTCCTTTTTAAACTCGCGAGTACCTTTATACTGTTTTACTCTTGTACATCTGCTTGTATTCCCGCATTTGCGCATATTAGTGATATGATATTCATGTAATATTAGATCACTACTGGTGATAATTCTGTAATTGTATATATGTGTTGGAATGTATAATGCACCATTTGCTTCCGTACTCTGATTCTTGTCTGTACTGATGCTTAGCGTATATACGGGAGGGTAGTTCTGACCTATGTATATACGTTGCAGTGACGTCCCCGTATCGCCGGGATCGGGGCGTTACAGGTTGGTATCAAGCTTAGGCTCTAACTTCCTCAGTACGTCCAGACGGCAAATCAATGGTAAGAGATTTGCAACTGGAATACATGAGTCTTGGTTATACATTCCAACTACAAGTGCAGAGTTATCTATTTCTTAACTATCTTTCCTTTGCAAATCCCTCCTTGACTATCTTTCCTTTGATTCCTAAATCACTCCTATCCTTTCCCTGTTTTGGTTTTATGTTTTTGGTTTTATGAAGCCTTATACTATCTTAAGATATGACTAGACTAGAGAGGTAGTGGCTGGTTCAGAATGAAGCTATTATGTGATCTCTTCGCCAATTCTATGAAGCTTGGTATTCTCCAGATCGGTCTTGATCTGGCTATCTTTCAGAGGACAGCAGTCGGATTCTTAATTATCGGTCTTCTTTATTATGCTCAGGATTTTCGGGGTTTTCTTTACTACACAGCCACGACATCATCAGTATTCATTTATTTCACAGCCACGACATCATCAGTATTATTCAGCATTATTCTAAAGATTTATTACACAGCCACGACATCTTCAGCCGGAAATGCAGAGTAATGATTTTTATTCAGTTGACTTGAGAGCCCTACCTATAGTGCTTCATATCTTAATTAGTATAAATTCCAGCCTTTGTCCCTTGGTATTCAATTCACCCCTTAACGAAATTGCGAGGACGCAATTTTTGTAAGGTGGGTGGATTGTAATACCCCGTTCCCAGAATACGTACTTAGTTGCGTATTCAGATTTTCCGATCGTATTTTTTCGATTTGTTTCCCTGTATTTGTTTTGCTTTATGAATTCCTTATATGATTGTTTTGTCTTGGATTTGGATTCGTGGACTCGGAGTCAGTCCCAGTCCGAACCAGGAACTCGATTATAGTATATTATTCGATTTGGTCTTTCGGTGATTAGATTTGACCGATTTTAATTTTAAATATCATTTTCCATTATATATATTTTCTATGATTTCTACTAGATTTTTCTGGAATTAAAATGAATTTCTTCAAAACCGGTGTCGGCCAGTTCCGCTGACCGCTTCCCGGATTTTTAATTCACAAACCACTTGGAATTTCTCGAAGAGTCTTTAGACAATTCTTCTTAGAGTAATATTTCCTACCTAAATCCTTTTTCTAAAGATTTTACGAATTTCTGGATATTCCACCGGAGTCGGTAGATAACCGATTCCAGGATTTTTAATTCACACACAGCTAGGAATTTCTAGATGGTCCTTTAGACTTTAATTCTTAGAATCACATTTCTTACTTAAATACTTTTTCTGAGGATTTTATGATTTTATGAAAATTCCATCGGAGTCGGTAAGTAACTGATTCCAGGATTTTAGTTTACAATCGGGATTGAATTTCTGAATTCCGCTTTCACTTTATGTCTTAAAATCATGTTTTCTTCTTTTATGCATTTTCTGAGATTTTTCGGAATTTATCAAAATCCGGCCGGCCCGGTGTAGACCGGTATCGGCGGTTGACTTCCGGATTTTTAATTTGAAAATGGGATTTTATTTCTAAAAACCGATTTCATATTATTCCTCAGGATGATGTTTCTACCTCCGGGTATTTTTGGGGATTTTTCGGAGACAGTCGATTTTCCAACCTTATTATTATATTAATATTTTTAAATCTTTCTTTCTTTTCTTTTTTTTCTTTTCTTTCTTTTCCCTCAACCGACTCCAGCACCTTCTCCCCTCCACGTGGGGAGACAACTCCCCTCTCCCTCATTAAATCCCTCTCCCATCACACTCTCTCTCTTTCTTTTCCTTCTTTTTCTTTCTTTCTTTTCTATTCTTCTCCTTCTTCTTTTCTTTCTCTTCTTCTTCTTCTTTCTCTCCTGCGTGGGCGACGCCCACACTCCACCGACCCAACCTCCGGCCACCACGGCCACCTCCGGCGATCAACGCCGGCGTGGGATCACACCCCATCTGGAGGGTAACCTCTCTCTTCTTCTTTTCCTTTCTTTTCTTTTCTTTTCTTTTCTTTCCTCCTCTTGGATCCGGCCACGTCCACCACCTCGCCTCCTCCTCCGGCGCTGCCCCGGCAAGGGCAGACCGCCGCCGGCGCAAGGCGGCGGCCTTGGGCGCGACCAGGGGGCCTGAGGCCCCCTGTGCGCGGTTGTGGAGGGGGCAGCAGCCCCCTCCTTCTCGTTGGGTGGCCGCGCCACCACCCCAGTCCGGGCGCCGCCGGCGCCCTGCCGGCGGCCGTGGGCGGCCGGGGGCCCGCCTGGGCCCCTGTGCGGGGCTGAGGAGGGGGCGACAGCCCCTCTCTCTCCTCTCTGCTCTGCTGGAGGGGGGCAACAGCCCCCCTCCCTTCTCTGTTGAGGGGGCAGCGGCCCCCTCTTCCTCCGCCGGCGGCCGGCGCCGCCCGGCGCCGCCGCCTGGCCGGCGGCCAGTCCGGGCACCCCCAGTGGGGGGGTGCTGCGCGGGAAACAGAGGGGGCAACAGCCCCCCTGTCCAGCACTCTCTCTCTCTCTTGTTCACTCTCTCTCTCTCATCTCTCTCTTCTCTCTCATCTCCCTCTCTCTCCCATTCTCTCTCTCTCACTGCAACCTCTCTCTCTCTCTCCTCTGTTCTCTCTCTCTCTTCTCTCTTTCTCTCTTCTCTCTCCTCTTCCTTTCTCTCTCCACAAATATTTATATTTTATTATTATTTTATGGCGCGTCCCAAGTTCAGCGGATTTCGGATCTTTCTGCATGTTGGTGATTTAGGCGAGTAATCTCGCCTCTTTTTGAGTTTCCCGTTTCATCGGATCGATAAGTATTTCTCTTTATATTTCCATGTATTTGATTCCATGTCTTATGTCTTTTACTGCTTTTACATTATGCGTGGCAGACCCTTCGTGGTCGTTGTGTTCTTGGTTTCTGATATGTTATCACTTGCCCTGCTATTGCTTGGATTAGGTAGCTTTATCGTGTACTTGTGCCATGCTATTGATATGCTTATTTTTATCATATACCATGCGTGGCCGACCCTTCGTGGTCGTTGGACTTTGAGTCACTTCCTTGTTACCACTTACCATGCTATTACTAGACCTGTCAATTACATGTTACCTTTTAACACATGTATATCACCTGACATCTAGAGTGTTATCACCTGACCACTTGACATGCTCTTTGCAAGACCCTATTGGTATGACCTGACTTACCCAGACTATTATCAATCTCTTATATGCTTGGTTGCTTGTTAAATATCACCATCCTGTCATGCTATCACTTGACACCCAGCATGATAACTTGACTTGTGATTATTACCTTTACGGGAACTTGACTTATTATCCTGTATCATGATCAGTGACCTGTATATTGTATTCCTGCTTTACATGCAGTGACCTGACTATCTAGTACTTATGTACTCCTTATTCCTGATCATGTCTATTTCCTGTTTTTCCCGTAAAGTGATAATTAAACTATTAAATCTTAAAATGGACCAACTTGCATTGGGTCGGGGGAAATATGCGGATATCGATATGTGTTCGTGTTTACAGTGGCTTTAGGTTGTGCACTATATTTCCGGTCTGACCTGTGGTACTCCAGGGGACCGAGGGAGTGCTTGCTCCCTGTATTGTATTGTTGGTACCATATTGATTGATATTGAGGCCTAGCGGCTGGGTTCCGTCACAAGCAACGGAACAATATTGGACCGTTATCCCGGGCATGTACGGGGTCCACTGTAAACATAGTTCGTCGATACAACCGCTGATTTCCAATAACAACCTCGACTTTCTTATATATGGATGTATGTGAGTTGGGATATATACCGGGTATACCCGAGACACATACCTAGATATATGGGTTAGACGAGTAATAATAAAGTGTCATAATAACCGGCTCTTTAAGTTGTAAGTAGAGGTATGTGGAATGGGACGCATACCAAAGCCTACATCTTAAATAGCTATGAATTTGTGCTGTGCCTTACCGTATTTGCTTTTCCCGGACTTTATATCGGATTTCATGTTTTATGAGTATTATGGTAGCTCGTCCTTGGTTTTATTCGGATTCCCTGTTTTATGATTCTCATGCCATGTCTATTCTTACCTGCCCTATCCTATCTGCCTACTGAGTATTCCCACTTGATATATGCATTATTGTGCTCACCCTGCTTCACCACTTGGTTTTGCTTCTACACTCGCCTGGGAGTATCATTTGACTCCCCTGGATTCTCACGTCCAGGTCTTGGAGCTAGGAGCGTGTGTTCAGAGTAGTGCAGCGGTAGCGTGGATCCCCAGCAGGCCTTTCAGAGTTCCATCCTTCCAGGCCCCCTGTGAGTCTCTCGAGTTTTCCTTTTTAAACTCGCGAGTACCTTTATACTGTTTTACTCTTGTACATCTGCTTGTATTCCCGCATTTGCGCATATTAGTGATATGATATTCATGTAATATTAGATCACTACTGGTGATAATTCTGTAATGTATATATGTGTTGGAATGTATAATGCACCATTGCTTCCGTACTCTGATTCTTGTCTGTACTGATGCTTAGCGTATATACGGGAGGGTAGTTCTGACCTATGTATATACGTTGCAGTGACGTCCCCGTATCGCCGGGATCGGGGCGTTACAAAAGCTGTGCCTTTAGGCTCGGTCGACCAGGCGACCGACCGGTAGGCAAGTTTGCCTGGAGTGGTCGATCGGGTTGTCGACCAGTGGCTCAACGATCAGAAATATGATCGTTGGCCGATCGACCGGATGGTCAAAAATGACCTTTTCCTCGCTGCCAACGGCTATAATTCTGAGCGCCTATAAATAGGGCTTCTCTCAAGCTGATTTCATCAAGATTTTTAGAGAGCTTTTCTTCCCATCTTTCAAGTGTTTTGCAGCAAGTTTAAAAGGAATTTTTAGCCTAAAAGTTTTATCTTTTTATTTGTTTTCAAAGTGTTGAAAAAAATTATAGAAAAGGGAGTCTTTAGGAAATTGATTTTGAGCTTTATTTACAAATCTATTTAATATTTTTCTAAGTATTTTCCTTTGTTATTTTCTTTTCCAAAACACTTTATTTTCTTACACTTGAGCTATCATCTCTAATCCTATCTATAGGATCTTGTTTTTGTGAGGAAGATTATTTGTGGTCTATTGTGATCACCAAGTATTGTTTGTGATCATTGGATCACCAAGTTTGTAAACTTTTATTTACTTGGGCTTTGTGCCTATCCCTCTTGTGTAGAGGTGATTGTCATTGAGTTTTGGCATTGTGTCTATCCCTCTTATGTAGTGGTGATTGTGTTTGAGTTTTGACTTTGTGCCTATCCCTCTTGTGTAGGGGTGGTTGTGCTTGAGAGAGGAGTAGTGCACTCCAAGTGTAGTGTTGTGATTCCTTAGTGGAATTCTCTTTGTGGAAGGTCTTGTGTGAACATAGTGAAAATCATTCTGTGTTTTTACTGGGAATTCAGTTACACTCTTTGGTTACACTACATATGTTGTAATTTATTTTTAATTCCACATCATTTGTCATTAGATTAGCCATACACCTATTCACCCCCTCTCTAGGTGTACTTTCACATACATATACACACACACGTATATAATTTGGTTATCACTACTGGTTCTTTTCCAGTTAATTTGACACCACTTATCTATGATGGTTAATTTGACACTACTTGTATATTATTTGGTTGTCACAGGATAGTTCTCTTTCGGTTACTTTGGCCATCGAAAAATATAACCGTGTTGTGGTGCACGAAATAACTTTTCAATATCAGTGATGATCAATTTATTCATACCGAGCCACTTGGATCCGATAATGTAAGAGTGAGCATAGTGGATCCAGTGGATATGGATGCTCTTCTACCAATTCCACACGACGAGATTACAACCGTCTATGATGCTATCGGTGTTTCATTTCTTGGCAGAAGAAACCTGTCACTTTGTATGCTAGGGTACATTTATCGAATTGAAAGTACAAGTCTTAATTTTAAAATAAATATTTATAATTTTAAATATTAATTTTGACTAATAACCATGGTATCGTGATAAGAAACGGCTAAAGGAAAAGAGGTGGCACCCCTTGAGACTCCAGTGAGCGATCACACATTCCATTCGGTCTCCCAGCCGCTATAGTCTGCGCTAGAAAGTGATAGCAGTATGGCGGCAGTGGCATCGTTCGAGAGGGTCAAGGGAGATGAAACATGGTCATTTTTCCCGTCGACAAAGATGCATTTGGAACAGAGCTTATTCCCATAACCCTCAAATGTAATGAACTCGAGAGGTTCGTTGCTGGGATGGAGATTAGCGCTGCATGCATTTATGTCTATATGAAGTGAGCCAAAAAGTTAGATAATAATTATTTTATATTTCATTAATCTTGGAAATTTTTGAAATTTTAGGTCTTTATTGGTTAGTGGATGCGAGCTTTAGTTAATTGTATGATTTTATTTGTCCATATTACCCATGAAGATGATACGGCCAACAAGTCTAGATGTGTCACATCTGTAATATTAAGAGGTAGACCGACCCAGCGGTTGTATCTTGCGTCATACAATACGGGGTAAGTAGTAATCTTTTATAAATAAAGATTGATTGTTATTTAATTTAATTTTTCATATGTGAATTTATCTTAAAGCTCATATTGGACATTATGCGTGATTGACTCATCGTTCAGTATTGTATATTGGTTGGATCGTTGGGGGCAACATCTGAAAATCAATTAGAAACTAATTGACTTGTGAGTGTTTAATCTTTTATGTTTGACTTGTGAGTGTTTAAACTAATTAAAAAAAATTTATAATGTATATAAATATTTATTAATACTCAAGTTTAATTTCTGAATTTTATGAACAGGGCTCTCACCATGTATATGAGTCAAACTAATCCAACCGGGGTAAACATGCTTTATGGAAGATTCAGGTAATTCTTTTGCAAATCAATGATAAAACTTTAAGTTTTTACTTTTATCATTTATAGAAATATTTCTTTTCTTGTAATGTCCCCGTCAACCCGATTCTATCCAATGCGTATATTATATTATAGATTTATGCGGAAAATCATCACATTACAAATGACCCAATTCCAACAAAGGTATTAATCATGTGCATGTTTTTGTTAGTGTTAATGTTAGTGTTACAATTATATTTCTCTTTTTGTTTTTGTTTTTGTTTTGTTTTTGTTTTTGTTTTTGTTTTATATCTAAATAATATTTTATTTTTTGTTGGTGTTAAAATTAACACAAATAATCATTATGTTTACAGTTCGATGAGAAAAAAAACATACATAAATTTGGAATTGAGGGAAGTTCAGGAACAATGGGCGAAATATTTATTGAAATATATTAATAATAAGTAATTTTTTGTGAATATTGAATTCAATACGCGTCATGTATTCATGCTGGCTTACTTCATTGTATGTGTGTGCATGTACACACAGATACACTTTAGTGCATTTTGGTTCATTTTGAGGCATGCACACACACATGTATACACTTTTGTGCATTTCTTGTTCATTTTGGTTTTCACATTAGATTCATTGAGTTTGTGCATGTACATACACAATGAAATTAGGGCCAAGGAGTGAGGTAATACATGATTTGATTGTTTTTCTATTTTCCACAGAGCTGCCACAAGTGGTATTTCATCCATCTAATCTTCAGACTATTTTCTTGCAAAATAATAGAGATTGGTGAGTAAACCTGTATGCTTACACTGATAATCTCTTAGTGTTTTATGTTCACTTTATTCTGTGGATAATTTAATATGTGCATATATATAACATTCATATGTGCATACATGTTACAAATTCTGTAGATAAATTAAAAAAAATACATACTTTTTGCGTCGGTTCCTACAAAAATTGACGCGAAAAGATTATACACGTTGTATATGTCAGTATCTTTTCGCGTCGGTTATAATAAAAACTGACGTGAAATTTTAAATGTTTAGCATCGGCTTCTGCAAAACCAGACGTGAATATACTTGTTTCTAATCGATTATCGCAGACAACCGACGTGAAAAGCCTTTATGTAATGGTCCCAAATTTATAGACAAGAGGTTAGTCCGATAACTTTCTTTTAGTTTCAAATCTCTATTTATACCGAAAATTTTGACAGCACCTCCCCTAAAATTTCATATTTTTACATGACACATATCGTCAATTTTGGCTCCATGGCCTACTTGTTCCAAATAAGGATTTCGGCCAACATGGCCTACTTATCTTATAACACAATATATCTCAACTCAAACTTTCTACACACATTACATGCTTGCATCATACATTCCCAATTGGCATCTTAATAACATGTAACAACAAGGATTCAGTCCCCAACACAACATTACGATGCATAACCATCATTCATAGCTCCTGAAATATTACATATAACCTGAGTCCCTAGTTTCAAAATACCACAAGGACAAATTACAAACACTGAGTGCACCATAAGCATAACCATCAAAAAATATACTTAAAGTAGAACATATATATATGTAGAGGGTTAACCAAAATAGTACAAATAGCATGTCGTTCGTCCCATTATTAAATCCTCCAGGCTAGAGTAGCCCCTTACCTTTATCCAAACCTGAAATAGGTGGAAGAAAATAAAATTAGCTTGACAGCTTAATGAGTAAATCACGCTAAAAAGTGCTAGTACAGAAACTTCATAAGTCAACACATTCTTAGAGAGGTGTTTTGCAATTAAGATAATTATACGATGCAACTTCTCCCTTAACTTGCTTTACCTTAGACCCCATAAAGTTATGGTTTAGATGTCTCAACTACCATGAGTTTACCTTCCTATATACCATTACAAAATGAATTACTTACATGTATATGCGAGCAAGTATATGTGTACATATACTTCTACACCAACCGATTTACCGTTTTATTTAGTTGCGACATTCTAGGTTTAACATAAAATACCAACGTGGAACAAAGCTTGACGGTTCGCTTAAGCGAAGTGCTTATACATAATTACTAATTTTAGATCCAATTCACTGTCTTCCCCCTCCTATCGGCTCCCGCCCGGCCCCTTCCTCCCTTTAGTATTCATAATATATATACAGAGTCCAGTCCCGTCTTCCCCTCCTACTGGCTCCTGCCCAGCCCCTTTCTCTGTTAGAGAAATCGGTATATGTATAGCGATTAAATCTCTGTCTTCCCCCTCCTATCGGCTCCCACCCGGCCCCTTCCTCTATTTAGTATTTTCACAAATATATATATAATCAAGTCCCCGTCTTTCCCCTCCTACCGGCTCCCGCCCAGTCCCTTCCTCCAAGAAGCATACGTGCATACATATGTAGTTTATAAGTTATTATGCTCTTCGCAAAAAGTCAAGGGTTACACTCACAAGCCATTCATACAATCGGTGCATATCAAGTGGGAAGAATACATACTTAATAGCTTCACTATATCATGATGCAATCACGTTGCACAACATTAAGTCTTATATGAATGAATGCGTTATTCCATTTTACGTGATGGTATATAATTCATGCCAATGTGTAAGGAGGGGTTTTCCCCTCCTGTCGAAGTAAGCATATCAAAAGACTTCGATGTCAATTTCTTATTACCCACGGAGTTATCGATACGGAACATACACCCTATACATGCATCCCACCAAATTCCTATTTAGGAGAGGTAATGACTATGTAGCGTGCATTTAGATCTCACCTATCATAATAATTAGTGAAAAACAGCGAATTTGCACAAGATTCGTTCATCCTTACATGATTGGAAATTCCCTAATCATCCTACATTTTGAACAATTACTCTAAGGGTTTAGGTTTACTTACCTTATGTAGATAGACCTCTACATAAATCTTCTTTAATTGCCTTCCTACACAACAACCCTTTGGTCTTGAATTTGTGATCTGAAAATAGGAGTTTTGGAGCCTCAAAAATCATATTTAAGTAGTACCAACCTCCCCAAAATCACCCCGAATCCACCCCCTCCTTCCTTGCTCCGGCGCTCGCACGCGCGCCTCCCCTCCCCAGGCCGCGCACGCGGCCTGGCCAGCAGCACGCGCACGCCTGCTGCTGTTGCTGTGCTGTGCACGCGCCTCCCCTCCCTCTAGCTCCGGCATGGGGTGAAAAGAAGGGGAGAAAGGGAGTTAGAGATGGTTTAGGTAGAGGTTTCTTCAAGGGAATAACTAGGGAGGAGATTGAGAATTTTAGGGTTTCAGATTTAGGAAGAAAAAGATACAGTGAACAAGGTATTCATATCTGAATAGAGAAGAGAGTGTGGGTAAAATGGGTAGGGCACTATCTTCTTGGTGCAATTTACAAGGTGGGGGACTCTCCCTAGTTGCCACATGGCCTAACACTCATCAAGGAGATCCTAACCCTTAATCTCCTAATGCATGCATACCTACCCCCTTTCATTAACTTAGGGTTATTAGTATGTCTCTAGGTTTTAAATTAGTTAATCTAGGCTTTATAAATACCTATGCACATACTCTTATTTATGCAAGTATTTGGTACACATACACACATATTTTTATACACTCATATCCCTTACCCTCAACTTACCTTGTTTTAATTAGGAAGGTGAGTCACATATAGAAATTTAAATTGTTATTATTATAAAATTGAGGGTAACAACTTTAAATGAATCGTTCAATGATAATCTCGATAATTAGGGTGAGGAAAGATTTTAATTAAAATCGGTCATTACATTTCTACCCCCTTAAGGGAGCTTCGACCCCGAAGCTTGACATACCTTGTAAAAGCTGTGGGTGGTCTTCCTCATTTCCTCCTCTGCTTCCCAGGTAGTTTCTTCGATCTCTTGGCTTCTCCACAATACCTTTACCAAAGAGATCGCTTTGTTTCGTAGTTGCTTCTCCTTACGATCTAGAACCTACACTGGCTCCACCGTATATGAAAAATCCTCTTGGAGTTGCAATGGTGAGTAGCTGAGGACATGACTGGGATCAGGTATGTATTTTCTCAATTGCGACACATAAAATACATTGTGTATCTTCTCAATTTCTGGTGGCAGGGCTAACCGGTAGGCTAGTAGTCCGATCCTTTCCAATACTTCAAAAGTCCGATAAACCGAGGGTCCAACTTATTTCGTTTGCCAATGCGTACCACTCCTTTCATGGGTGATATTCTCAGAAAACTTTATCAGCTTCTGTAAACTCTAAGGGTCTCCGCGCTGATCTGCATATGCCTTTTGTCTGCTTTGAGCCGCCTTCATTCTCTTTCTTATTATCTGTATTTTCTCTGTCATTTCTTGAACTATGTCAGTTCCAAATAGTCTTCAGTCTCCCATCTCTTCCCAACAAATTGGGGATCTACATTTTCTACCATACAGGGCTTCAAATGGCGGCATCCCTATGGTTGACTGGTGGCTACTGTTATATGCAAATTCTACTAATGGTAGGTATTTTTCCCAATTGCCTTCGAAGTCCAATACACATGCTCTTTACATATCTTCCAATATTTGTATAGTCCTCTCGGACTGTCCGGCAGTTTGTGGATGGTCGCTGTACTTGGATGTAGTTTAGTGCCCAATGCTTGGGATAGACTGACCCATAACCTTGACTGGAACCGAGGGTCTATATCTGACACAATTATCTCGGGAACTCCATGGATTCGGATTATCTCTCGGAGCTATATTTGGGCTAACTTATCCATCGAGTATTTTACTCGAATGGGCAGGAAATGAGCAAACTTTGTGAGTCGGTCGACTGTCACACATATGGCATCATGTCCTTGAGGGGATTTAGGGAGTCCTGTCACAAAATCTATAGTAATATGGCTCCACTTTCATTCAGGGACTGGCAAGGGCATGAGAAGCCCCGAGGCTTCCTGTGTTCAGCCTTAACTTGTTGACATATCAAACATCTCTGTACAAATTTAGCTATGTCATTTTTCATTCCTTCCCATCAAAATTTGTTCTCAGATCTCGATACATTTTTGTTGTTCATGGGTGTGTTATATAAGGGGTGCAATAAGCTTCAATCATAATTCACTCCTTGAACCCAATGTCTGTAGGTATATATATCCGTCTCCCCTTCTTAGTAAATTTCTACAATGGTAAAATCTCGAGTTTCACCTCTTTGCACCCTTTCAAAATTTTAGCTACCTGATCATCCTTCTAGTGTGCTTCCTTGATTTCTTCATAGAGGTTGAAACTAATGCTGACTTGATTTATCTGACTAATCCCCCGCCTTGGTTCTCTTATTAGGACCTCAAGTTGTATCCTCTCCATCTCTTATGACATGCCAGTTTGTTGGGTTAACAATACAGCTAAGGATCCTCCAGACTTCCTACTAAGAGCTTCCCAGAGTGATAATGAATGTCCAAATCATAATCTTTCATTAACTCCAACCATCTTCTTTGACACATTATCAATCTTTTTGGGTAAAGATTATATTTTGGGCTCTTATGACCTGTATATATATCACATGATACCCCATAAAGGTAGTGTCGTCATATTTTCAAGGCAAATATAACTGCAGCCAGCTTGAGATTATGGGTTGGGTAATTCCTCTCATGGTTCCTCTGTTGCCTAGAAGCATATGCAGTTACTCTCTCATGTTGCATCAATACACACCCCAGCCCTGACTTCGACGCATCACTGTATACAATATAACCTTCAGTCCCAGAAGGCATCGCTAAGATTGGAGTCGATGTTAGTTTATTCTTCAATTCCTGAAAACTTTTCTCCTGACTATCCCCTCAATAGAATATGAGGCCTTTCTTGGTTAATTGTGACAATGGTACTGCTATTTTAGAAAATCCTTCTACAAATCTCTGATAATACCCTGTCAATCCTAAAAAGCTTCGCACTTCCGTGACACTGGTGCGTCGAGGCCAATCCTTAATTACCTCGATCTTTGCAGGGTCTACTGATATTCCTTCTTTATTTATGATGTGACCCAGGAATTCAACTTCTTCCAGCCAGAACTCACATTTCTTAAATTTTGCATAAAGTTGTTTCTCCTTCAATAGTTGTAGTGCTATCGTTAGGTGCTTCTCATGTTCTTATGTGCTTCTTGAGTAGTTGAGTATGTCGTCAATAAACACCACCACAAATTGATCTAAGTATGGCTGAAAGATCCTATTCATCAGGTCCATGAATGTTGCTAGGGCATTAGTCAATCCAAATGGCATTATCAGAAACTCATAATGGTCATATCTTGCCCGAAAAGCCGTCTTGGAAACATCTCCTGGTTTAATATTTAATTGATGATATCCAGATCTTAAATCTATTTTAGAGAATATGTTGGTATCTTGAAGTTAGTCAGAAAGGTCATCAATCCTCGACAGTGGATATCGATTTTTGATAGTGACTTTGTTCAGTTCACGATAATCTATACACAGTCTCATGCTCCCATCCTTCTTCTTTACAAATAGCACGGGAGCACCCCAAGGTGATACACTCGGCCGGATAAATATGAGACTTAATAACTCTTGCAGTTGGTCCTTCAATTCTTTCATCTCTGCGGGTGACATTCTATAAGGTGCCTTTGATATGGGACTTGTTCCTGTAGAAGATTAATAGGAAACTCTACTTCCCTTTTTGGGGGTAAGCCGGGTAGATCTTCCAGGAATACATCAGGGTATTCTTTATAAGTTCTATATTTTTAATTTTGCCTCCTCGCCTTCCTCACCAATAATGGTTGCCAGGAATCCTTGACACCCACGCCTCAATAATTTAGTGGCTTTTAAGGCTGAAATTACTGGAAGACCAATTTTAATCTTCGAATCTTCATATACTGTTTCTGAAGCTCATTCCAACTTAAAGATTATTCTCTTCTACTGACAGTCTACATGAGCATGATATGCTGACAACCAATCCATTCCTAGGATTATGTCATATTCCATCTCTCCTATTTTAATCAGGTCCGCTTGTGTTTTCATTTTCCCTATAATAATTTCACATCCCTTATAATACACATTAGTGGTCAATTTTGCGCCTACAGGGGTTGATACCACTAGTTGATAATTCATAGGTTCAGATTCCTTGTTAATTGTTGTTGCAAATGATGAAGAAATAAAGGAGTGAGTAGCACCGAGATCAAATAATACTCGAGCAATATTTTCATATATGCAGATAGTACCTTCGACCATTGTGTTAGATGCTTGAGCCTCCTGTGAAGTCCCTGCATTCATTCTTCCTTGAGCACTGGGTTGTTGTACTGATGCCTGAGTCATGATTGTACGAGTTCTGTTGGCAAGCTACCAGAAAGCAACTGTTGATCCTCCTGCAATTAGGGCAATGCCCATGGTCAGCCTACATGTTCCCTTACTAGCGCCTAAACGTCCGTATAAAGTTGGACAATCTCTCCTTATATGACCCAGTTTGCCGCAAGCAAAGCATTTTTTGCCTACGGAGCAACTGCCAGAGTGATTTCGGTGACACCTCGGACACCACATATTCCCTGCAAGGTTGGAACGTGGAAAGGGTGTTAGCGGTGCCGCATGAGGAAACCCACGCCCCTGGGCCACGAGTTCACCATGGTTCCTTTGATTGGCATTAGAGAAGACCCGACACCTCTGGCAGGCCTAGAGAGGTAAGCTCCATAATTCGGTACATTAGCATACCGGTGGCGCTTTACGGAAGGCAGCTCTCTGACCCTAAATCCTGATTTTCTTATATATCTCTTTCAACTTCTAGTGCTTTCTCTACAGCTTGGCTATAGACTTGTAGTTGAAATGGGATCAATTTGCTCCTGACTTTAAGCTTCAGACCTCTCACAAATCTTTTTGTTCTATCCTCCTCTTCTGACACCAGCTTCTCAGCGTATCTTGATAGTTAGGTAAACTTGACTTCATACTGACTCACTGTCAAATGATCCTGTTTCAAGTCTTGAAATTCTATTGCAAGCTTATCCTTTGCTACTCCTGGTATATACTTTTTCATTAAACTTTTTGGCTAGAAAATTTCAAGAGATTTCTTTTCCCAGTGTCTTAGCTTCACTTTAAATCATCTCCACCAACGTTCTGCTTCCTCTTGGAACATAAAAGAGGTAAAAGATACTTGTTGGCTCTCAATGCATTCCATGACGTCTAGTATCTTTTTAATCTGGCGAAGCCACTCCTCAGCCTGTATTGGATCAGCCCCTCCTTTAAAAGCTGGCGGGTTTAACTTCTGAAGTTGCTCTAGAGCTCTACGCGGGTTACTTGCAGTCGCCAATTGCACAATCCGACATTCTGTCCAGAACCCTCCAGTTGGCATTTGATTGTTCTCCCACAAACTCATGATTTGACGGGGGATGAACACTTTCGATTACACTGTGCAATGGGACATCGCCTTCCGAGTTAGCATCTGGTGGAGGGAAGTTCAAATCCATTCATACCTATAACGATAGTCCAATCTTATTATCGACAATATTAATGACAAAAGAAAGCAAGTACCATATACAAAATACTAGTTTCATTTATAGCTTCAAAATGTTTACGTAACCAGATTTACATTGGCATGCTTTCCTTTCTACAAAACATACAAGGTATTTATAATAGATACATCATTTACATGCATTTCTTTTATAACACTTACAACAATCTTTCCCATCCCAA